>PITA01013535.1:0-57178 GCA_004023965.1 Spilogale gracilis | reverse complement strand
GAAGGCAGATGCTTAATGAATGAGCCACCCAGGTGCCCCTAAAATAAAAACTTGTTTAAAAAAGACAGTTTCTTCAACAAATGGTATTGGGAAAACTGGACTGGAACATGTAAAAGAATAAAACTGGACCACTTTTTTACACTGTACACAAAACTAAACACAAAATGGATTAAGGATCTAAGTGTGAGACCTGAAACCATAAAATCCTAGAAGAGAGCATAGGAAGTAATAACTCTGATATTGGCCAAAACAACATCTCTCTAGATATGTCTCAGGAATCAAGGGAAACAAAAGCAAAAATAAACTGTTGGGACTATATCAAAATAAAAAGCTTCTACATAGCAAAGGGAACAAACAACAAAACTAAAAGACAACCTACTGAATGAGGAAAAGATAGTTGCCAATGACATATCTAATAAACAGTTAGTATCCAAAATATATAAAGAAATTATACAACTCAACACTAAAAAAAAAAAAAACCAAAATTAATCTGATTTTAAAATGAGCAGGAGGTACTTGGGTTGCTCAGTCAGTTAAGTGTCTGACTTTGGCTCAGGTCATGACCTCAGGGTCCTAGGATTGAGCCCCATGTCCAGCTCCACGCTCAGCTGGGATTCTGATTCTCTCTCTCTCTCTCTCCCTTTGCTCCTCCCTCCACTTATGTGTGCTCTCTCCCCCCCTCAAATAAATAAATAAAATCTTTAAGAAAATGAGCAGAGGACATGAATAAACATTTCTCCAAAGAAGACATGCAGATGACCAACAGACACATGAAAAGATGCATAGTATACTCATCATCAGGGAAATGCAAATCAAAACCACCATGAGATATTGCCTTATACCTCTCAAAATGGCTAAAATGAACAAAACACAAGAAACACAAGAAACAAATGAACAAACACAAGAAACAGCAAGTGTTGGCAAGGATATGGAGAAATAGAACCCTCATGCACTATCGTTGGCAATGCAAACTGGTGCAGTCACGGTGGAAGACAGTATGGAAGTTCCTCAAAAAATTAAAAATAGATTTTCCTATGATACAGCAATTGCACTGGGTATCTACCCAAAAAATACAAAGACACTAATTCAGAGATGCCTGGGTGGCTCAGTCAGTTAGGCATCTGACTCTTGTTCTTGGCTTGGGTCTTCATCTCAGGATCATGAGTTCAGGCCCAGCACTGGGCTTTGTGCTGGGTGTAGAGCCTATTTAAAGACACATGCACAGACACACACACACACACACAATTCAAAGGATACAAGCACTCGTATGTTTTTTTGCAGCATAATTTACAATAACCAAATTATGGAAGCAGCCCAAGTGTCCATCAATAGATGAATGTATAAAGATGTGAGATATATTTAAACACATACACACACACCCACAGACGAATATTATTCAGCCATAAAAATATAAAATCTTGCCATTTGCAACAACACAGATAAATCTGGAATATAATGCTAAGTGAAATCAGTCATTCAGAGAAAGAAAACCACCATATGATTTCATTCAAATGTAGAATTTAAGAAACAAAACAAAGGAGCAAAAGGGGAAAAGAGAGAGAAAGACAAACCCAGAAATAGACTCATAACTATAGAGAACAATCTGATGGTTACCAGAGAGGAGAGCAGGGTGGGGGAATGGGTAAAATAGGTGAAGGGGATTAAAAGTAGACTTTACTCGATGAGCAATGAGTAATATCTGGAATTGTGGAGTCACTATATTGTACACCTGAAATGAATATAACACAGTATGTTAACTACACTGAAATTAAAACAAAATTTACGAGAAAGAATTAGAAGCAGAAAAGGTGCAAGGGGAGTAATATTTATTGAAAACCAATTACTTGACAATCATTAAACATAAAAGATCGCATTTAATATTTACAATAATTCTGAAAGAGATGCCCAGGTGGCTCAATTGGTTAAGCACCTGTCTTCAACTCAGGTCATGATCCTTGGATCGTGGGATCTAGCCCTGCCTAAGCCTCCCTGCTCACTGGCCAATCTGTTTATCCCCTCCCCTCTCTCTCCCTCTACCTCTCCCCCCGCTCATGTTATCTATCTAAATAAATAAAATCTTAGAAAAAATTATTCTGAGACGTAGAGATTATCCCATTCTGTAACTAAAGAAAATAATGCTCAAGGGAATTATGGGCCTTGCTTAAACTCATATGGGTAATAAAAACAGACTGGGGAAGAGACAGCATTCAAACTCAGGATTCTCAGAATCCAAATCCATTATGCTTCTATTATTCTGTGATTTGATTAACATTAAAGATATCCTAATGCTACTTTAACCAGGAAAATCTTTATTAACTCTCTTGAAATTCTTGGGCAATCAATACAATGGAACATGAGAAGATGAAAAATTTCAGTCAGCTCTAGGTGTACTGTTTCTAGATATGAAGGAAAAAAAATTCAACCTCAGACCAGGTCACTTCCCTTTTCCAAAATGCTTGAAGGTTACCTTTTTTAGACTAGTGAAGCTTACTAATGAAATAAAAAGTAGTACAATTGTTGTACAGAAAATAAAAGCAGGAGAAAAAACTTGCAACTATAAAAATAATAATAAAATGACCCAAGACAGGACTTCTGTGCCCATGTTGTCCTCCATTAAAACAAATGATTCAGAATTGTCTCTAGTGTTCATTTCTTTAATAAAATAAAATAATAAAAATAAAATAAAGTTCTTGAAAAATTATTGGACAAAATAAATAATAATTCATTATTCAAATGCATGTTTTATCAACAAAAATTGGACAAATAATTCTTATCAAAGAATCCCAGCAGAGTTGTACAGAGTTCTAGCATTTCTGAGAGCTCCTAAAAAGACAAGTAAAACTTGAATGTTCCTTTTTAAGCACATAAAAAAATTAATTACAAATGGAGATTCTAAAAGAACACAGGAAAACATTTTTTGCAGCTGTGAGATTAGCAAAGAATTCAAAGACAGAACACAGCAGAAGCCATTCAAAATTGATAACTGGACTTCATCAAAATTAAAACCTGCTCATCAAAATCATTTTAAAAAATAGGCAATTTTTTAATATTGAGACTGGAAAAAATATTCAGGAAAATTTCACAATCAAATATCAGGAAAAGGAGGTATATATCCAATAAATCAGGAATTCTTATACTTTGACAATAAAGAGAACAAAAACTCAAATAAAATATGAGCAAAAAACTTCAACAGACACTTCACACACACAAAAATATATATAAATCGCTAATAGGTAAATAGAAAGATGCACAATAGCATTAATTATCAGAAAACTGGTAATTAGCACACAATTACTATTTCACACTTATTAGAATGGCTAAAATGTAAAAGATCGACCGTACCAAACATTGGCAATTATGTGGAGCAACTGGAACTCATACATTATTGGTGGGAATGTAAACTTGTATAACTTTCAGATCATTGTCTGGCAGTTTCTTACAAAGATAAACATACACTTACACTGTGACTCAACAATTCCACTCCTACATATTTGTCCAGGAGAAAGTAAGGCATGTGTCCACAAAGATTCGTCTGAGAATGTTTACAACTGCTTTATTCATAATAGTTCCAAACTGGAAACAATCCAAATGTCCATCAACAGGAAAATGTATAAATTGTGGTATATTAATATAATGAATATTACTCAGCAATAAAAAAAAGAACACATTACGAAAAAGCACAACATCCTGGATGCATTTCACAGGCATACTGCACAAAAGAAGCTAAACATGAAAGGGTACATATTGAATGGTTCCATTCATATGAAGTTAAAAAATTAAGCAAAGCTAACTCAATAGTGATGGAAATCAGAACAGAAGTTGCTTAGGAGAGGGAGGTAAATGGGGAATTAATAAAAGATCGTATAGAGGAACTGTCTGGAATGGTGTAAAGTTCTATTATCTTGATCAGTGTGTGGGTTACATAGGTATGCACATTTATCAAAACATATCAAGTATACACTTGAGATGTGTGCATATCTCTCTTATAAATTATACTGCAACAAGACAGCATGCTTCAAAGGAAAAGAAGAAAGCATTGGTAAAAAAGAACTTTTGCTGAAATGTCATGCTGAAGGACTTGCTGTTTCTAACCAGGGTAGTATGGTTCCTGGAACTTATACTCTAGCTCTACTCCCTTACAGACATCTCAATTCCATCTACTAACAAGGCATTTAGTAAAGCTGATAGGTGTTGCCACTGTGGAGACTTCAAGTTGATTTCAGAAATACATAAATATACATCTGAAGTAGTGCACTGAATATTTTTCAATTTGTATTCATTCCTTCATGCAATAAGTATTTATTAAGCACCTATTATGTCCTAGGCTAAGTTACAGTCTCCAGGGTACAACAGTAGCCTAGTCACTACATCCCTTGTTTCATGGAGTTTCACTTGAGTGTGGAAGAGACAGACAATGACAAAGTACACAAGTAAGTAAATGAGGTGATTTCAGATGGTGATAAATGCAATGAAGAAAATGAAATATTTGGCCATATTTTATTCATTTCTGAGAAACCGTGTGTGAGTTACATATTTACATGTCAAATTACACGTCATGTTCAGTTCCATTATGACTTCAAAGGTCAATTTCTGATTGTTTTTGCTCCCACTATATGATGAAAACACATTTTCAAAACATGAAAACATGAAGCCCTATTTCATCCATGCACATTTGTGTATATTTTAATTTCTCACACCCTCTTAAAAAGGACAGATTGACAATTCACCAGTTCATTGCACACAAATAATAGAGATATGGACTGTGCATTTAAGTAAAAAACACCACACTTTTAAGATCCACTATCAGAATTTCACTGGGAACTCACTGTCTCCTCAAAGTCTGAATATTTAAGGAGTTAAACTACTAAGTAACAGAGAATGTTTTAAACAACCCATGAAAATCAGATGACATACCATCGCTCATTCATCACATCAGGCAAGGTATAGAGAGTAAAAGTTTCAGACACTAAAAGTCTGTTAGCATCTGCTCCTTGGAATTGAGAGTTGTGCAGTTGACCTCCAGGATTTCATGGGTTTAAGCATATTATCACACAATAGTATTGTTACTTTTGATATTTTAAAGGTTATTTTGGTTCTTGTAAGTGGAGGGACAGAAAGAGATGCTAACCATTAGTGTTTCAGCTTTGTCTGGCATTGATGAAAAGCTAAAACTATAGTAGTCTCAACTATGTAGATCAATCTCCATCATAAAACCAGCTTTCACAAAGCCAGGTAGACCTGTGCAAGTCAAAATGTGGGTGAGACTCTTTCCTATATTCCAGTTTCTACCGTGGTGTACACCATTTTGAGAAATGGTGTTCTTTTTCTTTAGCAAACCCTCTCAGCACTTTAGGGAAAACAACAGGTGATAAGCATCATTAGTCGTCACCTGCTTAGAGTCAGAGACCGTGACAGGAGGCAGCGTGCTCTGCACAGTACCTTACTGGCAGACCTGAAATCAGACCAGAGAAGGCTAAATTGTTCTTTTGGGTTAATCCTCTAGCATCCCATTGTTCAAATGGAAGAAAAACCTTTTCTGATTGTCAGCTGTGTCTACACATGATGAAAACCTATTATTTATGTTCTTGCAAAATAACAATGGTAACAGTGATGATAGTTCTTGAGTAACCATAGAGTATTACAGTGAAGGCAAGAAACTAGAGCGAAAGACAGCTGGGACTGCATAGTCTCCTGAACAGAGAATAATTAAGAATTGAAATAATTGGGGTGCCTGGGTGGCTCAGTTGGTTAAGCGACTGCCTTCAGCTCAGGTCATGATCCCAGAGACTCTGGATCGAGCCCCACATCGGGCTTCCTGCTTTCCTGTTTGGCGGGAAGCCTGCTTCTCCCTTTCTCGCTCCCCCTGCTTGTGTTCCCTCTCTGGCTGTGTTTCTCTCTGTCAAATAAATAAAATCTTTAAAAAAAAAAAGAATTGAAATAATCATTTATATAAATAGTTAATATTAATGAGTGAAAATGGACCCCTATGATTTATACAATAAAGTTGAGTTTCATTTTTTTCTATCTTATGAAAATATATCCACAGTGTTGCTACTCATGGGAACAATTAAACTCAGTGAATTTTCTTTTTTAAAGACAGGGTTTGAGGTTGATGGCAGAGACAGGAGAATGCCTGCTGATTAAATCTTGCACCATTTGAGCTGAAGTGTTTTATAATCCAGACTAAGAAAATAATTCCAAATCACCTTTGGATGGCGTATATAATGGTATGGGATGTCATCCTAAAATGACTCATACTCCTGTTTCCTTTTTCCTCATTTGAGGCACATGGTCAGTAAGGACCTCTTTTCTATAGATCACGTGGCTCTTAACCTGTGAGGCTGTTAGGAACACAGGTTTCTAGGCTGGCGTATCTGGATTTCAATCTCAGTTGTGGTTTATATCACATTTACTAGTGTGATCCTGGGTTAGTTCTTTGATTGAACTTAACCAGTTCCTTGAGCTGGAAATAATATTAACCTCATCGTGTTATTGTAAGATTAAAAAAATGATATATGAGGGGCCCCTGGGTAGCTCAGGTGGTTAGTATCCAACTCTTGACCTCAACTCAGGTCTTGATCTCAGGGTTGTGAGGAAAAAAAAGTATATGAACTATGCCTAGTCAATGAAAGAAACTCAAATAATTACAGGCTCATTTCTACTCTGCTCCTTTCCCTAGGTCCTATCACATATGGTTCACATAATCAGTTATCGGTGTATGTCTTATTGTTTATCACTCCTTAGACTGTAAACTTTTTATTAGGGAGGTTGGCCTGTCATTCATATTGGAGTCCCCTAGAGCCCACCACATAATGCCTTAAACAAAGTAGGCACTTGGAAACTATATATTCAATTTTACTTCTTATAGCTTAGCAGACACTCAGCAATTTAATGAAATAAAACCATAGTCAAAATGTCTAGTGATGTTTCTCTTCTCTAACAAGCCAGCTGGCTTTTATTTTTAGACATGTCTTTCTAGAGTATTCACTAAGACTGCTGACCTTTTACTTTAGGTAGACGGAGTTTTCCTAGGTTAGATGGGTTGTTTTCACAGTTCAGCTTTGCTTTTGTCCTGAATTAGTCTGTGGCATGTATGGTTAGATAAGTTTTCCCGTGAAACAGGAGGAGCCCAAGGAATAAATCCACCAAACTATTCCACTTTTTGTCAACTGAACATCCATTAACTGCAATGTACAGCATAGCTGACCATATATATATTATATATATACAGCATATATAATATATATTAAATTTTTAATATAACTCATATGAATTTTAGTGAGCCCTAAACGTGTTCAAAATGTTTTGATCCAAGGAAATTTATTTTTTCAAGTTCTCCACAGATAAAGTAAATGTCAATTATACAAATATTTTAAAGAGGCAAATTCCAATTGGTCACCTAGGGTCATATGAGCCTTGTATACTTTACATTGGAGAAAAGTATAGATAAATTCATAGTCCTTGAATATTTGTGAATTAAGGGCAACTTTCCTTTATCCTTCTCTTTCTCCCGTTGACTAAGATCATGGGGTTGTTTTGAGGATTAAGTGAGATAAGTATACACAGTGCCCAACTTAGTGCCTGCCACCCAGGACAGGCTGAAGTAGTCACCACTGGGCACCTTGGTATTGCCATTCCAGGCACAACCTAAACCTGGGTTTCCCCTTCATGAGAGAGGACACACGAAGGAGTTTCCCAGTCCCCTTCTCTCAGAGAGCACAGGCATTCCAAAGATCTTTGACTCAAAATACTGTTTTCACAGTAAATTTCATCAAGAACATTACCTTGAAAATAATACCTTGGGAAAAAAAGCAAAGAAGTAACTACCACACCTGGAGAGAAGAGAGCACTCAGGAGTGTTCTGGAAGCTGGCACAGCTCTAGATTGACGTAGTGGCTACTGGTGTGACTTGATGGTGATCAAATTATACATTAATGTTTTATGCACTTTTCTATACATGTATCATATTTCAGTGGAAAAGGTTTAAAATGAGATTGTGTGTGTGTGTGTGTGTGTGTGTGTGTATCTCAAGAAAACAAACAGAAAAGAATACCTGCTTGAATTTTTAGAGTGTCGTATAATTCTCAGATTGCTTTCAGACAGATAACACACTGTGAATCAAATAGGACTTCTATTTGATCCAAAGTTGTCTGAGGTCACATTCTTGTATTTTTACTTCTCCAAACTTTCTCCCCAGGCAGTATGTGCACTTTACACCACATTGATATCGATATGCAAACTAATGAAATCTTAAATAATTTTTTAAGTTATGAAATATTTGAAATATATGATTACCAAGAATAAGAAACACCTATGGATAAAATCTTTGCTCAGTTTGCTTCAAACTTTTCTTTCTTTTATAATTTTTTCTTTTATTTAAATTCAATTAGCCAACAAATAATACATTATTAGTAGAGGTAGAGTTCAGTTATTCAGCAGTAGCATATAACACCCAGGCCTCATCACATCACATACCCTCCTTAATGCCAATCACCTGCTCATCCCATTCCCCCACCAACTTCTCCTCCAGTTTGTTTCCTATATTCAGGAGTCTTTCATTGTTTGTCCCCTTCTCTGATTTTTTCCCATTCCGTTTCTTAGACCCACTCTGTACCTCTCTCAGTTGCCATTCTTCTTCCTCTCTTCCCAAATTCCAATTTCCTTGAGTTTTAAAATAAATAAAATAAAATAATTTTCCATATATATCTCCATAAACAACATATAGATTTCTTTTGCAAGTTTAAAAACTTTGTTTAAACTCAATCATATTATAATTCTCTTCTGCAACTTTTTATTTTGGCTTAAAGTTATATTTCTGATCTTCACCCACATGAATACATGTAGTTCCTGGCTGGTATTCTTGCTACATATACCACTATTTTCTGATTTATTCACCCACTAACAAAAACACTTTGATTGTATCAACTATTTTGCTGCTGAAACCATTGCTATGGAACAGGGATTGCAGACTACAACCCATGGGCCAAAACTAGCCCAGCACTTTTTAAAAAAT
This sequence comes from Spilogale gracilis, assembly GCA_004023965.1. NCBI lineage: Eukaryota > Metazoa > Chordata > Mammalia > Carnivora > Mephitidae > Spilogale > Spilogale gracilis. The sequence continues at coordinate 48,165 of PITA01013535.1, read as the reverse complement.
AATCTCTATGCCCAATGTGGGGCTTGAACTCATAACTTCTAGATCAAGAGTTGCATGTCTACCAACTGAGTCACCCAGGCCAGGCACCCCACTACTACCTATTTTTGTATGGCCCATGAGCTAAGAATGGTTTTTACAATCTTTAATAATTGAAAATATCAAAAAAGAATAATATTTTGTGACACATGACAATTGTATGAAATTCAAATCTCAGTGTCCATAAATAAAGCTTAATTGTAATACCACAATGCTCATTTAATTATGTATTTTCTTTTTTTTTTTTTTAAGATTTTATTTATTTGACAGAAAGAAACAGCCAAAGAGGGAACACAAGCAGGGGTAGAGAGAGAGGGAGAAGCAGGCTTCTTGCTGAGCAGGGAGCCCGATGTGGGACTCGATTCCAGGTCTCCGGGATCATGACCTGAGCTGAAGACAGTTGCTTAACCAACTAAGCCACTCAGGTGCCCCTAATTATGTATTTTCTAAAGCACATACAGCAGAATTGAATAGTTGTTGTGGAGACCATATATACTTCATAAAGCCTAACTATTTACTATCTGATCCTTTATAAAAATAATTTGATTGATCCCTATTACATGTGTATATGTATGTATGTATGTGAAATTTTTTCTAGGATATATTTCCAGAAACTCATAGAGTTCATAGAGAGCTAGATTCTTCAGTCTTACCCACATACAAGCCAATTTGGTCTCCAGGTTATTATTTGAGTTCATACAATTACAAGAAATGTATGAAAATTCCTATTGATTTATATACTTGATATTATCATGGTTTTAAGTTTTTGCTAGTCTGGTGTAAAAGGGTATCTCATTATGATTCTTATCTACATTTCCATAATTACTTAGAAGGATGATCATTTTTTAAAAGATATTGTGAATTGCCTATTCAAAAGTCCTCATTTTTCTTTTGGACTGTTTACCTTTTTCTTAATGGTGATTTTATTTTTTGGATGAGCATAAATACCTATTTTTAATGTAGTATATTCCTTTTTGTGTCCTGTTTTAGAAAATTTTCCATGCCTCAAAGTCACTAAGATATTCCCTTATGTTATTGTTGTATAGAAACTTTATTATCTTACTTTTCATATTTGGATATACAGTCTACAGAAAATGATTTTTTAATCTATGGCATGATGTAGAGGTCAAGATTTGTTTTCTATACAGAGATACATGATCAACCCAATTTTATTTATTAAACAGATCATTTTTTCCTGTTGACCTTCAATGCCTCCTTTGTGCATACGTTTGACCTTAAACTGTGGGTCTTTCTTTTGGTTCTGTTGATCTGTTTGTCTATCCTTTGTGCCAATACCACACAGTTTTAATTAAAAATGTATACTTTCTGAGAGGTAGAGGAGGGCAGGAGAGGTATCCCAGGCAGGAAACATGTGCAATATATGGATATAGTTTGTTCATGTACAGAAAGCAGAAGCAATAGCAAAATAATTTATTTTTAATTGTCAACATATTGGATTTACCTTCAAGTGCTCTACTGAGGAGTCATAGTTTCTGTTCACTAGAATAAACACCCTTTATCCTTCATTTCAGAATATGTTTCTATCTATATGACAGCTGTAAGACATCTGCTTTAAGCTCTTGTATTCTAGTAAGGGTAAAAGTTTGATGGATCCATTTATTCCCTTTTGCCTAGACCCATACATTTATAAGCAATCTGATCAGGGCTGGGATAAGTTAAGAAGCATCTGTAAAAAAAGAATTTATGTTTTGGGATGCCTGGGTGGCTCAGTTGGTTAAGCGACTGCTTTCAGCTCAGGTCATGATCCTGGAGACCGAGGATTGAGCCCCACATCAGGCTTCCTGCTCGGCGGGAAGCCAGCCTGCTTCTCCCTTTCTCAGTCCTTCTGCTTGTGTTCCCTCTCTAGCTGTGTTTCTCTCTGTCAAATAAATAAATAAAATCTTAAAAAAAAAAAAAAGAATTTATGTTTGGCGTCAAAAATAATTCATCCCAGTCAGTTGATCAAATCCAGTTTTGCTAATCTGGCAACCACTTTTTGGCACAAATCTGGGTTTCTAGGAGTCCTCACCCTTTTTACTGGGATAGTTGTCCTTTCCTGGGCCCTCACATTCCCTGGAGAAATTGTCTTCAAAGCTCTTATAACACTAAGCTATAATTGCCTCTTTACTGGTCTGTCTTCCTCTCTAGATCATGAAAACCTTGGGGGTCCTGTCTTTGTCTTTTTCTCTTCTTTTTTTCATCTCTAGTTCCTAGCACAGCACCTGGAACAAAACTGACATATAATAGAAGCACATATTTGAATAAAAGAATTAATTTCAGATTCAATCTGTCATACACATTACTGACTTAAATAGAGCTTCGTTGATATTATTTAGCCATGCCTGGAGATTAACTATTAATGCACAGATCTGAATTTATAGTGAGCATTTTAATAGTACAATTAAGCTGAATATTCTGGAAGCAAAGCAGGAGAGAGTATTGACTATTAATTATATAATATGATTTCTGGAAATATGAAAACCAGATACCCTGAGGATCAGTCTCAGTTTATCACACATATTCACACACACACACACACACATGCACAGAGAGAGAGAGAGAAATGGATAAGTCTTATTTAAAAGTCTCCATAAATGCAGAGCTGAGCTGGCAAGAAAGTTACCTCCAGATAATGAGCACTGGGGATGATAGCTGCCTGAAGCAGCCGACAGTCCCTGGCGGTGCAGAGCTTTTGGCTTTAACTGATTACATACAAGAGACAGGAGACAAAACTGAAGACTTATGTAAAGTGGTAAATCAAAAGAAGATATTGGCCTATGGTTGAGACTCTGAGAAGTGTCATTCTAATGGAAGGATGAACTTGGGGCAAAACCCCTCCACATAAAACGAGATAATTAGGAAACATGCCCGTCTCAGCTTTATTTCTGAGCACAGTGAAGAAAATGTTCTCTTGAGGTCTCCTAATCACACATCCACCATCAGGCCAGAACTCATATTAGATAAACTAGAGTTACAGTTTAAAATGGCGTTCGATTGTAGTGACTTGTTTAAAAAACAAGAGAGTTATCAAGAGTGTGCCCAGAAATACATAGCCATCCAAGCCTCATTCAAAAAAAAATTGAAAAATCCCAAACACACCAACTCTCATTACACCTTAAAGAACTGGAAAATCAACAACAAATTAAATCAACCCCACACACAAGATGGGAAATAATTAAGATTAAAGCAGAGATCAATTAGGTAGAAACTAGAGATACAGTAGAACACATCAGTGAAACTAGAAGCTGGTTCTTTGAAAGAATTAACAAGATCTATAAACCATTGGTCAAACTAATCCAAAAGAAAAAGGAGAAGACCCAAATTAATAAAATTATGAATGAAAGGGGAGAGATCATGACTAACACCAAGGAAATAGAAACAATCATCAGAAATTACTATCAACAGTTATATGCCAATAAATTTAACAACCTAGAAGATATGGATACATTCCTGAAAACCTATAAACTTTCAAGACTCAAACAGGAAGAAATTGACAATCCGAATAGACCAATATCTAGTAACGAGATTGAAGCAGTGATCAAAAACCTCCCCAAAAACAAGAGCCCAGGACCTGATGGATTCCCTGGGGAATTCTACCAAACATTCAAAGAAGAAATAACACCTACTCTTCTGAAGCTGTTTCAGAAAATAAAAACAGAAAGAAAACTTCCAGACTCTTTCTGTGAAGCCAGCATTACTCTAATCCCCAAATCAGACAAAGATCCCATCAAAAAGGAGAACTTCAGACCAATATCTCTGATGAACATGGATGCCAAGATTCTTAACAAGATCCTTGCTAACAGGATCCAACAATACATTAAAAAGATTGTCCACCAGGACCAGGTGGGATTTATCCCAGGGATGCAAGGGTGGTTCAACACTCACAAATCAATCAACATGATACAACAAATCAATAAGAGAAGAGAGAAGAACCACATGGTACTCTCAATTGATGCAGAAAAAGCATTTGACAAAATACAACATCCATTCCTGATCAAAACTCTTCAAAGTATAGGGATAGAGGGAACATTTCTCAACCTTATAAAATCTATCTACAAAAAACCCAAGCGAATATCACTCTCAATGGGGAAAAAACTGACAGCCTTCCCTCTGAGATCAGGAACAAGACAAGGATGCCACTCTCACCACTACTGTTCAACATAGTGTTAGAAGTCCTAGCAACAGCAATCAGACAACAGAAAGAAATAAAAGGTATTCACATTGGCAAAGAAGAAGTCAAACTCTTTCTCTTTGCAGATGACATGATACTCTATGTGGAAAACCCCAAACTACTAGAACTCATACAATAATTCAGTAGTGTGGCAGGATACAAAATCAATGCACAGAAATCAGCTGCATTCTTATACACTAACAATGAAAATATAGAAAGGGTAATCAGAGAATCGATTCCATTTACTATAGCACCAAAAACCATAAGATACTTAGGAATAAACCTAACCAAAGAAGTCAAGGATCTGTACTCGAGGAACCATAGTACACTCATGAAAGAAATTGAAGAAGACACAACAAGATGGAAGAGCATTCCATGCTCATGGATCGGAAGAATAAACATTGTTAAAATATCTATACTGCCCAGAGCAATCTATACTTTCAATGCCATCCCGATCAAAATTCCACCAACATTTTTCAAAGCATTGGAACAAACAATCCTAAAATTTATATGGAATCAAAAAAGACCCTGAATTGCTAAGGAATTGTTGAAGAAGAAAAACAAAGCTGGGGGCATCACGTTACCTGATTTTCAGTATTTATTACAAAGCTGTGATCACCAAGACAGCAGGGTACTGGCACAAAAACAGACAAATAGACCAATGGAACAGAGTAGAGAGTCCAGATATGGACCCACAAATCTATGGTCAAGTCATCTTCGACAAAGCAGGAAAAAATATCCAGTGAAAAAAAAGACAGTCTCTTCAATAAATGGTGCTGGGAAAATTAGACAGCTACGTATAGAAGAATAATACTAGGCCATTCTCTTATGCCACACACAAAGATAAACTCAAAATAGATGAATGACCTCAACGTGAGGCAGGAATCCATCAAAATCCTGGAGGAGAACGGAGGCAGTAACCCCTTTGACATCATCAGCCACAGCAACTTCTTTCAAGACACATCTCCAAAGACAAAGGAAACAAAAGTGAAAAGAAACTTTTGGGACTTCATCAAAAATAAAAAGCTTCTGCACAACAAAGGAAACAGTCAACAAAACAAAAAGAAGAAGTCAAACTCTCTCTCTTTGCAGATGACATGATACTCTATGTGGAAAACCCCAAAACCCATGGAATGGGAGAGGATATTTGCAAATGACACTATAGACAAAGGGCTGATATCCAAGATCTATAAAGAAGTACTCAAACTCAATACCCAAAAAGAAGATGATCACATCAAAAAATGGGCAGGAGACATGAAGAGGCACTTCTCCATAGAAGACATACAAATGGCTGACAGACACATGAAAAAATGTTCAGCATCACTAGCTATCAGGGAAATTCAAATCAAAACCACACTGAGATACCACCTTACACCAGTCAGAATGGCCAAAATTAACAAGACAGGAAACAACAAATGAGGAGAGGCTGCAGAGAAAGGGGAACCCTCTTACACTGTTGGTGGGAATGTAAACTGGTGCAGCCGCTTTGGAAAACAGTGTGGAGATTCCTTAAGAAATTAAAAATAGAGCTACCTTATGACCCTGCAATCGCACTACTGGGTATTGATCCCAAAGATACAGATGTAGTGAAAAGAAGGGCCATATGTACCCCAATGTTCATTGCAGCAATGGCCACAATCGCCAAACTGTGGAAAGAGCCAAGGTGCCCTTCAACAGATGAATGGACAAAGAAGACACGGTATGTATATACAATGGAATATTACGCCTCCATCAGAATGGATGAATACCCAACTTTTGTAGCAACATGGACCGGATTGGGAGAGATTATGCTGAGTGAAATAAGCCAAATAGAGAAAGTCAAGTATCACATGGTTTCACTTACTTGTGGTGCATAAGGAGTAATATAGAGGACAGTAGGAGAAAGAAAGAGGATGGGAAGTAGGGTAAATCGGGGAGGGAAACAAAACATAAGAGACTTTGGACTCAGAAACAAACTGAGGGTCTTGGAGGGGTGGGAGTGGGAGGATGGGTGAGCCTGGTGGTGGGTACTGAGGGCACATATTGCATGGAGCACTGGGTGTGGGGCATAAACAATGAATCTTGGAACACTGAAAATAAATTAAAAAAAAAAAAAAAGAGTGTGCCCAAAGAACAAGAGACTAAAAAACAAGCTCAAGAGACTAAAAAAAATAATCAGTTTGATCTGGAAAAAAAAAACAAAAGCAACATCCAAAAATGAAAACTGTAAGTAAGATAAGAAATTCAATAGTTATGTTAAATGTCAGATTGTCTATAATTAAAGAGAGAATTACTAAATGGTAGAATTAAAAAACACAGAATATAGCACAAAGATATTGTGATGGTTAATTGTGTGTTTGTGTGTGTTGTGTGTGTGCATGCACATGTGTATCTGTGATGGCTAATTTTAACTGTCAATTTGGGCTACTGGATGTCCAAGTTAAACAGTATTTCTGGGTGTGTCTGTGAGGGTGTTTTGAGATGAGATTTGCATTTCAATCAATGCACTCAGTAAAGTAGATTGCCCTCCCCACATGGGTGGGCATCAAGCAAGCAGGTGAGGGCTTGACTAGAACAAAAAGCTGAAAAAGGTAGGATTTGTGCCCTTCCTGCTTGCCTCTTTGAGCTGGGACATTGATTATCTCCTGCCCTTAAACTGGGATTTTTTTTTTTTAAAGATTTTATTTATTTGACAGAGAGAAACACAGCCAGTCTAAGCATGTATTTCTCATTATTTATGCTGCTTTGAATTTTTTAAGTTTACCGAACATTTTGCTCTTAAAGTTTTCAGTCATCAAGTCTTTGAATATTCTCTTTCCCCTTCTGTCTAGTCTTGCCTACTTTTTTGGACTATTGTTATGGACTAACATTCATATGTTAAGCCTTAGCTCCCAATATGATTATATTTGGAAATAGGGTCTTTATAGAAGTAATTAAGGTTAAATGGGATCAAAAGGGTGAGGCCCTAATCCAATAGGACTGGTGTCCTCGTAAGAAGAGGAAAAGAGAACAGAACTTTCTCTCTGTCTCTCTCTACACATGAACAGAGCAAAGGCAGTGATATACAAGACAAGAAGAGAGACCCCACCAGAAACCAACAGCACCTTCATCTTGGGTTTCTAGCCTCTAGAACTTTACATAAGTTTTAATATCTGTATTCATCAGCATTCTTCAGAGAAACAGAATCGATATGATCTATCTACCCATCTCTCTATATATTACCAATAAGATCCATGTATATCTATATCTATGTTGATCAAGAGAGACAGTGAGAGAGAAAGAAGGGATTTATTGTGAAGAATGGCTTATGTGACTATGGAGACTGAGAAGTCCCACAGTCTACTATCTGGCAGCTGGAGATCTAGGAAAGCTGGTGGTGTAATTTTAATTTGAGTCCACAGGTCTAAGAACCAGGGAAGTGAATGGCATAAATCCCAGTTTAAGGGGCACCTGGGTGGCTCAGTTGGTTGGGCGACTGCCTTCGGCTCAGGTCATGATCCCAGAGACCCGGGATCGAGTCCCACATCGGGCTCCCTGCTCAGCAGGAGGCCTGCTTCTCCCTCTCTCACTCCCCCTGCTTGTGTTCCCTCTCTGGCTATGTTTCTCTCTGTCAAATAAATAAATTCTTAAAAATATATATATATATTTTTATATGTATATATACATATATATGTATGTGTAGATATAGTGAAATCTTTTTTATAGTGATATCTTTAAAAAAATAATAACATGCAAAATAAAGATATTATCTGAAAAACGAAGACTGAGAATTCTCACTGAAAGAAGTCTTACCGGGACGCCTAAGTGGCTCATTCAGTTCGGGTCATGATCCCAGGGTCCTGGGATCCAATTTCACATCAGGCTCATTGCTCATCAGGGAGCCTGCTTCTCTCTCTGACTGCTGTTCCCCCTTGCTTGTGCTCTCTCTCTCTCTCTCTGCCAAATAAATAAATAAAATCTTAAAAAAAAAAAAAGGAGAATATATTCCAGAAGCATGAAAATAAACCCAGAAATGTCTGAGATGAAAGAAGGAATGGTAAGCAAAGGAAATAGTAATTATGTGGATAAATACAACCAAATGTTTACTGTATAAAATAATACTGGAAGTTAATTTATAGGGCTATACGTTAAAAACAAAATACTGGAAAATAATAACATATAGGTGGGGTGAGGCTGATCAGAATTATAAAGCAAATATTCTAAGCCCCTGTGGTGATCCAGAAAAGGATAACTGCACTGGTTAACTTCAGAATTTGTTTAAAAAACAGGTGAGAATTTTGAGAATAACACTGAAAAATAGAAATAGACAAAATTTTCCAAGTAGTAGAGGAGGAGAAATAAAACAAAAAACTCAGTCAAACCCAAAAAAGGGCAAGAAACAAAGAGAGACAAAGAGAGAGAGTGAAAGTGGAACAAATGCAAAACACAAAATAACATGATAAAAAGAAATTCAAACAAATAAATGCTTACAAAAAATATGGTAGAACACTCCAATTGAAATACAAAAACTGCTGCTCTAGGATAAAAAGAAATCCGTCTCTACAACATTTACGTTATAAATATCTATAATTTGACATAAAGTTTCAACACAAAGATCAAAAGTAAAAAATTAAAGGAATGCCTGGCTGGCTCAGTCAGTAGAACATGTGACTCTTGATCTCAGGACTGTAAATTCAAGCCCCACATTGGGTATAGACATTATTTAAAAGAAAATCTTCAAAAAACCCCAAACAAAACAGTAAAAGGTTAAAAAAAGAGAGCAATATAACCAACAAATGCTAACCAAAAAGAAAGCAGCATATCTGTATTAAGTAAAAGAGATGCTAAGGTAAAAAGTATAAACAGAGATGAGAGACATAATATGATAACACTATCCACCAAGAAAATTTAATAACTATGAACTTTTATGCACCTAATAAAGGAAATTTAATTATGTAAGTAAAAATAGACAGAAATTTAAGACACCCAGACATTGCCAAATTCCATTTCATATGGAAGATTTTAACATACTTACTTTAGTAATTGAGAGCAATAGATTGCCCCTCCCAAATCAGTAAAAGTATTAAAGATTGAAACACCACAATTTTGTAAGTTTAGTATAATGGACATGTATAGAATATGAATTGTAACTAAGAATTAGAGATTGCCCATTCTTTCCAAATGCCTATGGAAAGAAAACTAATATTGTCCATAAAATAGATCTCAACTAATTCCAAATTAATGTTTTTAGAAAGTCTATGATTTCTAAAAATTCAGTTAAATTAGAAATAATACAAAAATATAACTACAAATATTCTCTATATAAAATATTAGAAACTCTTTTGTATAGCAAAGTGTGTAGTGTACAGGCAATGTGCTACACACAGAGAAACTTGTGGCTTCAAATGCATATTAAAGAAAAGAGAAAAACTAAAAAGGAATGATGTAAGCAACCAACTTGAGAAGTTAGAAAAATAACACAATAGGTATAAAGAAAATAGAAGGAAATAATAGAGATTAAAAGTAGAAAATAAAACAGAAGACAACAACATCATAAAAGAACCAATAAAGCAAAAAGTTGATTTCTTTGAAAATACTGATAAAATTGATAAATTTTAATCAAGACATAAAGGGAAGAGGCATAAACAAGCCATATTTGGAAAAGAGAATGGGGGACATTACAGATAAAGCAGGAAATAAATGACAATTAAGAAAAATGAATAACTGTCAATAGATTTGAAAGTTTAAATGAAAACCTCTGGGAACTATCAGTCATATCAGACTGATATGATTACAGAATGATGTAAATTGGAAATTCACTAAGAATACTCAGGTTCACACCAATCAGGGGTGATTTTTTAAATGATCCTTCCAAGATTGTTTGGATACCTCCTGACTAGAAAAGGGAGGATTGTCTAAATTCTCAAATTTCATACTGACCCTGTGAAAGACAAATTAAATATTATTTAAATAGGGTGGAAGTGGGGTGTGAAAGGGCTAAATATCAGCATCCTAGCAACTGTGGAAGGCAATATGAAGTGTGGAATTATATTAGTTCTTATTAAAAGAATGTCCCTACTGCTCATTTTTGTTCATTATTTTGTGCATCAGAAATTCAAGTGTCCAGTGATAACCACTACCTTTGGAGTTGGAGATTTTCTCAGCTTGATCAAAGCTGGAGTATTATCAGCTTTGCAGCCTCCCTGGTGCTGTAAGAATTCTTAACATTATGGACTTCTTCACATGACAGAGTTTCCACCACCTTTGCCCAATTAACAAATCAAATGACTGAGAACAGATGCCACTGCAAAAACATGGGCTCTGAAGTTAGAACAATCAAGGTTTAAATCCACCATAGCATTAGCAAAATCTTAAGAAAATTAAATTTAAGGGATGCCTGAATGGCTCAGTCACTTAAGCACCTGCCTTTAGCTCAGGTCATGATCCCAGGGTGCAGGGATCAAGTCCTGCATTGGGCTCCATGCTCTGCGGGAAGCCTGCTTCTCTCTCTGCCTGCCACAATGTTTCTTGCTTTCTTGCTCTCTCTCCAACAAATTTAAAAAAAAAAGAAAGAAAAGAAAAGAAAATTGCACTTAATATATCTACATGTCATTTTCCTCATCTGGAGAATAAGTATGGGAAATATGGGATTTCTTATAGATGAACACAGCCCAGTACAGTGGTTTTATTCAGTGTTTATTGTCAAGTTTGTGGGTACTCTATAATAGAGTCCTTTTTTTTTTTTAAAGATTATTTATTTATTTATTTGACAAAGAGAGATCACAAGTAGGCAGAGAGGCAGAGAGAGAGGGGAGGAAGCAGGCTGAGCAGAGAGCCTGATGCGAGCCTCAATCCCAGAACCCTGAGATCATGACCTGAGCCAAAGGCAGAAGCTTTAACCCACTGAGCCACCCAGACACCCTCTATAATAGAGTTCTAATCCCTGACCCCTTCTCAGTGTTGGTGGGCAAAACCTATTTCTTTTTTTTTTTTTTAGAATTTGAGAGAGAAAGGAGAGAGATAGTGGGTGCGCGTGAGAGCGTGAGAGAGGAGAGGGACAGAGGGAGAGGGAGAAGCAGATTCCCAACTGTTCAGGGAACTCAACTCAGGGCCCAATTCCAGGCCCTAAAGTCATGACTTGAGCCAAAGACAGACACCTAATCAACTGAGTCACCCAGGTGCCCCAAAACAAAATTTCTAAGTGAATTTAACCCATATATATTGAAAATGTTTCTCCTATGATGTGGCTTAAGAAGTTTTAAACATCATAACCTTTTTGTTTGGACCAAATGTTCAGTTTTGAGAAATTTTGCATTTTTGGCTTATCATACTTTCCAGGGGGGCTGATTAGCATTTTAAAAGTCTGGGTTAGTATTATGAAAGAGAATGTCCCTCTTTGAAATGGCTGTGGAAAAAGACAACAGAAGACATAAGGCCATGAGGTAAGTGGTTGGTTGTCCACCCCAGTATGCTGCTCTAGTAGTGTCTGGCTGGTGTGTATAAATGTATGAAAATAAATTTTTGTGAACCAACTTACTTTATAGCATATATATATATATATATATATATATATAATATTTTATTTATTTGACAGAGAGAAACACAGCCAGAGAGGGAACACAAGCAGGGGGAGTGAGAGAGGGAGAAGCAGGCCTCCCGCCGAGCAGGGAGCCCGATGCGGAGCTCGATATGGGGCTCGATGCGGGGCTCTATCCCGAGTCTCCGGGATCACGACCCGAGCCTAAGGCAGTCGCTTAACCAACTGAGCCACCCAGGCGCCCCTACTTGCTTTATAGCTTTAAAGATGCATTCTGCCAGTGGGAAATGTATTTTCCACGCAAACAACTGACTTCCAACAATCATATTTGACAAATTAATCTTTGACTATATGTTGTTGATTCTAGACGTTAGAGTCTAGAATTTCTTGGACAGTATTTCTCAGCATCGATGTTTTGGTTTCTTTTAAATTTTTGGACCTAACCTATTACTGTGTTATGAAATCACCTGCTTTGGAGGACTGCAATGATGATTAGTTGGTTATGACCAATACTGAAAAACATATAGAAAATGTTAGAGAGCATTATATACAGTAAGGGATATTTAGAAAGCGTGCACATCTGTGTTAAATGTGTGAGTGTGGATGTATGGATGTGCCCACATACAGTGGGTAATGATGTCAAAAGTATTTCTTACTCTGGGTCTTGGTTAAAACGAGAATGAAAGCTGCTGTCCCACGTGAACTGGTAGAAAGGTAAGGGGCAGGAGTGGAGGGAAGACTCTCTCCTGATTCTAAAGTCTGAGACCTCATGGCATCCCTCACACACATACCCACACACACAATAAGCAATTCTTAGTGTTCAAGTTCATTTTGTAGGGCAGTTTTTGAGGACTCAGAATCCATTTTGTAATCCATTTTGACTTTAACCGGTAATGTATTATAGTCATAGTGCTAAACGTCCCAAGAATTGTGTGTACCAATGCAATCCTTTTCATTTTATGAAGTAAGATGCTTACTAATGTGGAATAGGAGAAACCTAACTTGGTTGCCACAAATCTGATGATGACTTTGAGTAAAGTAGTCATATACCTGCATTTAGCTGCCTTGGGAGTGAAATGTAGAGGATCTTTAAGGTTTCTTCTTGCTTTTTAGTATGAAGAACCAATATCTTCCTTAGTTTCCCACCTTCGTCCCTACAGCAGAATAGTTGTGGGTGGAGGGAAGACCACAAAATTTACAGTAAGAATAAACTGCCCAGTCTCTGGCTCTATGATATTGAGCATGTCACCAAATCCCTCTTGCCCACTGTTCTCTCATCTGTAAAATCTAAATAACTTTCACCTATAAGGGAGTAAATGTAAAAGCACCTAATAAAATACTCAATGTTTCCTTCTTTACTTATCTATTCCCCCCTCTTCTCTACCTGCCAGGCTGTGAAGATGGACATTTGCTCTCCAATACCCCACCTCTGCTTAGGCAGTGACCCTTAATGAGAGAAGGGGCTTGGTGGAGGGGGAAGAGGTAAAAAGAAAGAGGAGGGAGAGTGTGGGAGGCCTGTCCCAGCAGAGCTCAGGGGAGCTGGAGGATCCTGCTTGCAGTGGAATCCCTTCAGAGCCTGGCCGTAGATGCCTCTCCAGCTCTTTCCTCCTTCAGGACTACTTCCTTACCCCCACTCCCTGTGTCCGGGCCATGATGACCTTGCAGTAGGAGAAGGAGGACTTGGTGGAAACAGGAAAGGGAAGGAAGGAAGGATCCCAGTGGCAGTGCTAGGGAGGGTCTCTATGGCAGTCTCTATTTTCAAAGGACTATTTATTGTCTCCATCCTATACCCTCAAACAAAATAAAACAAACAAAAACAAACTCAGCTCCCTACAGGTACCACTGAGCAACAGTGATTTTTATTGGTCTCAGTGAGAGAGATGAGGAAGATAAGTAAGGAGGTTTACCTCACAGTACGCACATTACTAGTGTGACAAAGTCCCCAGCACACTTCCAGGTTCTTCTCTGAAAGCTGTATGGAGGCCACCGACCACTTGGTCTCCTTCTCTTCCCTGGTCTCCACTGAGGCAGCCTTTACATCTTCAGGGCCTCTCTTCATCACTCTCCTTTTCTGAGACAAAGCATTTTAGTTCCTTCAATTTTTTCTCCTCAATCCTATCACTTGGCATCATTCTCAGTGAAAAGGCAAATAAATTGCTCTTGTCATCATAAATCACTGTCTTTGGAAATTATAAATAATAAACCATTATTTTTCTTATCACATTTATATACATGTCTGCAAAATCATTTTTGGTGGCATATTCGGTTGACACTGCACATCAAAGATACATGCTGGAGAAGGAAAGGAATGTGGGACAAGAAAAACTCCAAGTACCTAAAAAGCTGAAAGCAGGTTCCAGGTGGATGCCGTGGGGCTGGTAGGCTTTTGGGATGAAGGAGGGCACATTCTTTGTAATGGTCTCAACCCAGACAACTTTTATGCCCAGACTACTAAAGTTCCAGCAAAGTTCCATTACCAAATTAATCTTCTTACAACATTAATTGTATCAAGTCTTCATCCGTTAAAATAAAGAATGAATCCCAGTTCCCTTTAAAGGGATGGAGAATCAGGCTTGAGGCTCAATTACGCCTGTTATCTATTTTTATAATAAGGTCTTTAAGGACAGGGACTAACTGATACTCATTTAGGAGCTTACTCTTGTAGGTTTATCGTGGTGCCCTTCAAATAAAAGGCAGCCAAACACTGTGTCAAACTAGATAGACTTTAATATTATAAGTACACATAAGATGCTTTTATAGATAGCTATCTATAGAAACCTAATTTTAACTAAACATTTTCTTTGCTTTTTTCTAGCAAGTTGTAATTCAGTTTCAAATCTAATCTTAACCCCATTATATGATTACAGAATGCCATCATTTAATCCTTATGGGACCAGAGCTTAATACAGAGAATGCTGTTGGAAGGGCTTTCTCTTGAAACATGGACCAGATTCAAAAATGAGCACATTTATACAACTATCAGTGGCATTAGCCATGACTTTCTTCTTCTATCCACTCTCATTAGTACTCTTCACTCTTTGCTCTCCCACAAAAATCCTGAGTTTTCTTTATTACCAATATAAAATACATTTCTGATTGAAGAGACTATTGCCTAAAGTGTAGAATCACCAATTTGGCCATATTATAAAATACTTTTGGACAGTGATACTTTAAATTTTTACTTGTATTTAACAAAAGTTGCCATTCTGGACTGGGAAACACAAATTGAAGTGCCAGGCATCAAGATTTGGAATGTTCTGTTAAGCAAGGGGCTGGGATAAGAACAAAGAATATGAAATTAAAATTTACCCACCTTCAGGGTGCCTGGGTGGCTCAGTCAGTTAAGTGTCTGCCTTCCGCTCAGATCAGGATCCTAGGGTCATGATCCCAGGCTCTGGGGGATGGAGGCCTGAGCACCCAGCCCTGCACCGAGCTCCCTGCTCAGCAGGGAGGTTGCTTCTGCCACTACCCCTGCTTATGTGTTCTCACTCTCACTCTCAAATAAATAAGTAAAATCTTTAAAAAAGAAAAAATTGCCCACCTTCTAGGCTGTTCTGTACTTCCTATTAGAGAGAAGAGAATTATAAAGATATTGCATATCTCATCGGTTTGTTACAAGACAGAAATCATTCTGATTTGTTCATGCCTCAGAGCCATGATAGATGACACACTTGGCTTTTTTTATATGAATCATGTTCTTTACAAACTTGATCCTGCACTCCAGACTATTACCTCAGATGGGCCTCACCTCAGTCTCATAGACTCTGTACACTTAGCTCTTAGGACACTGAAAAAAACCTTTCAATACTCATCATTAGCAGTTCCCCCCACCAAAAGTTCTCCAAATCCTACAACCAGTGTCATTTAGTTTTTTCCTACAGGTTCAGCTTTACCCCAGGCTCAAGGCCAGGTGAATTAAAGAATCCCATCACTAACATAGAGCAGTTCTGAGTTAATCCAGTTTGGCAGATTGTGCTACCCCAATTCTCCACAGCTTCTAGAAACTAGGTCCATACTTCATTCCCTGTGATTAAGCTAGTGCCTGAATTCTAGCGGTATCTAAATACAGGTGACCTAGGGTGCCTGGGTGGCTCAGTTGGTAAGCATCTACCTTTAGCTCAGATCATGATCCCAGGGTCCTGTGACTGAGTCCCACATCAGGCTCTCTGCTCAACAAGGAGCCTGCTTCTCCCTCTGCCTGCCACTCCCCCTGCTTGTGGTTGCTTTCTCTCTCTCTCTGACAAATAAATAAAATCTTAAAAAAAACAAAAACAAAAACAACTTTCTTTAAAAAAAGAAAAAAGAAAACATATCTTTTCCAATCAAAATAAGTCACTTTCCCTTCCAGAGTGGATGGGGTGCAAAATAGTCAACATGCCGCCAAGGGGCTGATTGGTCTTCTTTAGAGATGGTACTGAGGACTCACTGTTGATCTCTGTTGCTAGAAATCTGGACAGGTTGGACTTTTGGAAGTGGTATAGTTAGATTAGACTTGGGAAGTGGGAGTTCATGTTGTCAGGCCTGTGCACAGCCTCCACCTACCATCTTGGTAACTCTGTATACTCATTGTGCCAGCACTGGATAGCTGATGATAGAGTCTCCCTGATGTTAACCAGTCAAGTCATTCTGGATAATTAGTTTAGTGCCTCTTCCATGTTGTATGCACTCTGGTGACCATAAACATCCAATACAAAGATCTTCACATCTTGTGCCCACTCCAGTAAGTCCATCCAAATGTCTCTCCCCAGACATCCTTGTTCCTAAAAGTCCAGTATTCCTCTCTTATTTCCCTTATGATCATTTGCCACTGCTCATGAGTCTGTTTGTATGCAAACTGAGTCCCTTCTCTATGAAACTGGATGATCATGTATACCATTGAATCTCTGCTCACCAAGAGGATATCCTCTCATTGCTGTTTATTAAGACCATGCCCAAGTGAAGCTGAGGTGAAGCTATTGTCCATCTTTGGTTTGTAGCCACATTTTAAGACTATCCACTTATGAAAAAAGCCTAGATTTCCTTTTTCTCTTCATTCAGCTGATCATAAGTGACACTCCTACAGAGCCTGTATTAGTTTGGGGTCTTAAGGAAGCAGACACCAAGACAGAGTTGGAAATGCAAGATATTTATTGGAGGCAAACCCTGTGAAACAGAAAGAGAAGAGGGAGCCAGAATAAGCAGAGAAATCCTGTCAGACCACTAGCTTCTGGATTGTGTGTAACAAGATATGACTAGTGTATTCCATGGTCATAGACCCACTCCTGCCCCTCTTTTCCTGTGAAGTAAATCTCTGCATTGGATGCTATATTATGTGGGATTTCACGACTCTTGACCAGGTACCCCACAAATCCCCAGATCATGATGCTGCCTAGGTTCTGGGGATAGGAAAAGGTGAACCCATCCTGGAATTGCTGTCTATTCTTGTGAATTGACCTGGAATTGCTGTCTATTCTTGTTGGGCCCTTCCAGAGGACCATACATATATAAGGGGCCAGTGTAATCAGTATACGACCAAGTTGCTGATTTATCTCCTCAAGAAATAGTGCCATACTGGAGGCTCAGCCTTGCTATCTCTTGCAGATGAATTGAATAATCAGAGTAGCTGAGTCAGCTGAATCAGTAGCCAGGTCAGCTTTAAATGGGAGCTATGCTCAGGAAAAAATATCCCGTAGAAAAAAGACAGTCTCTTCAGTAAATGGTGCTGGGGAAATTGGACAGCTACATATAAAAGAATGAAACTCGACCATTTTCTTACACCATACACAAAGATAAATGCAAAATGGATGAAAGACCTCAATGTAAGGCGGGAATCTATCCTAGAAGAGAACATGGGCAGTAACCTCTTTGACATCAGCCACAGCGATTTCTTTCAAGACACGTCTCCAAAGGCAAAGGAAATAAAAGCAAAAAGGAACTTTTGGGACTTCATCAAAATAAAAACCTTCTGCACAGCAAAGGAAACAGTCACCAAAACAAAGAGGCAACCCACGGAATGGGAGAAGATATTTGCAAATGACACTACAAAGGGCTGATATCCACATCTATAAAGAACTACTCAAACTCAACACCTCCAAAAAAGATGATCACATAAAAAAAATGGGCAGAAGACATGAATAGACACTTCTCCATAGGAGACAAATGACTAACAGATACATTAAAAAATGTTTGTCAGCATTAGCCATCAGGGAAATTCAAATCAAAACCACAAAATTGGGGCAACCAAGGATAATGTATCCAGCAAGGTTGACTTTCAGAATGGAAGGAGAAATAAAGAGCTTCCAAGACCGCCAAGGTCTAAAAGATTATGCAACCACCAAACCAGCACTACAAGAAATGCTAAGAGGGGTTCTATAGAGGAGAATCGAACCCAAGAGCGACACAAAACATAAATGTACAGAGATAATCTATAGAAACATGAAGTCCATAGGCAACATGATGTCAATACAAACGTATCTATCAATAATCACTCTCAATGTGAACGGCCTAAATGCTCCAATAAAAAGACACAGGGTTGCAGACTGGATAAAACGACAGGACCCATCTATATGCTCTTTACAAGAGACTCATCTGGAATCTAAAGACACTTCCAGATTGAAAGTGAGGGGATGGAAGACCATCTTTCATGCCAATGGACCCCAAAAGAAAGCCGGGGTAGCGATTCTCATATCAGACAAATTGGATTTTAGTCTAAAAACTGTAGTCAGAGACACAGAAGGACACTACATCATTCTTAAAGGGTCTATACATCAAGAAGATCTAACAATTGTAAATATCTATTCCCCTAACATGGGAGCAGCCAACTATATAAGCCAACTGTTAAACAAAATAAAGAATCATATTGATGCAAATACGTTAATTGTAGGAGATCTTAACACACCACTCTCAGCAATGGACAGATCATCTAAACAGAAAATCAACAAAGAATCAAGAGCCTTGAATGACACATTGGACCAGATGGACCTCATAGATACATTCAGAACATTTCACCTTAAAACAGCAGAATACTCATTCTTCTCGAGTGCACATGGAACTTTCTCCAGAATAGACCACATACTAGGTCACAAATCAGGGCTAAACCAATACCAGAAGATTGAAATTATTCCCTGCATATTCTCTGACCACAATGCCGTGAAACTGGAACTTAACCACCACATAAGTTCAGGAGAAAATCAAACACTTGGAAGCTAAAGACGATCCTACTCAAGAATATGTGGATCAACCAAGAAATCAAAGATGAACTGAAACACTTCATGGAAACCAATGAGAATGAAGATACATCGATCCAAAACCTATGCGATACAGCAAAGGCCGTCCTAAGGGGGAAATTCATAGCCACCCAAGCCTCACTCAAAAAAATTGAAAAATCCCGAATACACCAACTCTCATTACACCTTAAAGAACTGGAAAATCAACAAAAAATTAAACCAACCCCCCCCACAAGGCGGGAAATATTAAGGATTAGAGCAGAGATGAATGAATCAGAAACTAGAGATACAGTAGAACGCATCAACGAACTAGAAGCTGGTTCTTTGAAAGAATCAATAATATCGATAAACCATTGGCCAAACTAATCCAAAAGAAAAGGGAAAAGACCCAAATTAATAAAATCATGAATGAAAGGGGAGAGCTCACGACTAACACTGAGGATATAGAAACAATCATCAAAAATTACTATCAACAATTATATGCCAATATGTTTAACAACCTAGAAGAGATGGATACATTCCTAGAAACCTATAAACTACCAAGACTGAAACAGGAAGACATTGACAATCTGAATAGACCTATATCCAGTAATGAGATCGAAGCAGTGATCAAAAACCTCCCCAAAAACAAGAGTCCTGGACCAAACAGATTCCCTGGAGAATTCTACCAAACATTCAAAGAAGAAATAACACCTATTCTCCTGAAGCTCTTTCAAAAAATAGAAACGGAAGGAAAACTTCCAGACTCTTTCTATGAAGCCAGCATCACTCTAATCGCCAAACCAGACAAAGACCCCATCAAAAAGGAGAACTTCAGACCAATATCGCTGATGAATACGGATGCCAAGATTCTCAACAAGATCCTTTCTAACAGGATCCAACAATACATTAAAAAGATTATCCACCATGACCAGGGGGGTTTTATCCCAGGGATGCAAGTGTGGTTCAACACTCGCAAAACAATCAACGTGATAGAACAAATCAATAAGAGAAGAGAGAAAAACCACATGGTACTCTCAATTGATGCAGAAAAGGCATTCGACAAAATACAACATCCGTTTCTGATCAAAACTCTTCAAAGTATAGGGATAGAGGGAACATTTCTCAACCTCATAAAATGTATCTACGAAAAACCCACAGCAAATATCATCCTCAATGGGGAAAAACTGACAGCCTTTCCTCTGAGATCAGGAACAAGACAAGGATGCCCACTCTCACCACTACTGTTCAACATAGTGTTACAAGTCCTAGCAACAGCAATCAGGCAACAGAAAGAAATAAGAGGTATCCAGCTTGGCAAAGAGGAAGTCAAACTCTCTCTTTGCAGATGACATGATACTCTATGTGGAAAACCCAAAAGACTCTACCCCCAAACTACTGAAACTCATACAACAATTCGGTAATGTGGCAGGATACAAAATCAATGCACAGAAATCAGTTGCATTCTTACACACTAACAATGAAAAAATAGAAAGGGAAATCAGAGAATCGATTCCGTTTACTATAGCACCAAAAACCATAAGATACTTAGGAATAAACCGAACCAAAGAAGTCAAGGATCTGTACTCGAGAAACTACAGAACACTCATGAAAGAAATTGAAGAAGACACAAAAAGATGGAAGAGCATTCCATGCTCATGGATCGGAAGAATAAACATTGTCAAAATGTCTATACTGCCCAGAGCAATCTATACTTTCAATGCCATTCTGATCAAAATTCCACCATTCTTCAAAATGTTGGAATAAACAATCCTAAAATTTATAAATTTATATGGAAGCAAAAAAGACCTCGAATTGCTAAGGAATTGCTGAAGAAGAAAAGCAAAGCTGGGGCATCTCATTACCTGACTTCAGGCTTTATTACAAAGCTGTGATTACCAAGACAGCATGGTACTGGCACAAAAACAGAAATAGACCAATGGAACAGAGTGGAGAGCCCACATATGGACCCACAGATCTATGGGCAAATCATCTTTGACAAAGCAGGAAAATATATCCAGTGGAGAAAGGACAGTCTCTGAAAATAAATGGTGCTGGGAAAATTGGACAGCTACATATAGAAGAAGGAAACTAGACCATTCTCTTACACCACACACAAAGGCAAACTCGAAATGGATGAAAGACCTCAACGTGAGTTAGGAATCCATCAAAATCCTGGAAGAGAACATAGGCAGTAACCTCTTTGACATCGCCACAGCAACTTCTTCCAAGACACGTCTCCAAAGGCAAAGGAGACAAAAGCGAAAATGAACTTCTGGGACTTCATCAAAATAAAAAGCTTCTGTACAGCAAAGGAAACAGTCAACAAAACAAAGAGGCAACCCACAGAATGGGAGGAGATATTTGCAAATGACACTACAGACAAAGGGCTGGTATCCAAGATCTATAAAGAACTACTCAAACTCAACACCCCAAAACAAGATGAACACATCAAAAAATGGGCAAGAGACATGAAGAGGCACTTCTCCATAGAAGATATGCAAATGGCTAACAGACACATGAAAAAATGTTCAGCGTCCCTAGCTATCAGGGAAATTCAAATCAAAACCACACTGAGATACCACCTTACACCAGTCAGAATGGCCAAAATTAACAAGACAGGAAACAAGTGTTGGAGAGGCTGTGGAGAAAAGGGAACCCTCTTACACTGTTGGTGGGAATGTAAACTGGTGTAGCCACTTTGGAAAACAGTGTGGAGATTCCTTAAAAAACTGAAAATAGAGCTACCCTATGACCCTGCAATTGCACTACTGGGCATTTACCCCAAAGATACAGATGTAGTGAAAAGAAGGGCCATATGTACTCCAATGTTCATCGCAGCAATGGCCACAATCGCCAAACTGTGGAAAGAGCCAAGGTGCCCATCAACAGAATGGATAAAGAAGATGTGGTACATATATACAATAGAATACTATGCCTCCATCAGAAAGGATGAATATCCAACTTTTGTAGCAACATGGACTTGATTAGAAGAGATTATGCTGAGTGAAATAAGCCAAGAAGAGAGAGTCAAGTATCACATGGTTTCACTTACTTGCAGTATGCATGAGAGGTAACCTGGAGGACAGTGGGAGAAGGAAAGTAAATGGTAAGTAGGGTAATCCAGGGAGAGAAATGAAACAACAGAGACTTTGGACACAGAAACAAACTGAGGGACTTGGAGGGAGGGTGGGTAGAGGGATGGGAGTGTCTGGTGGTGGGTACTGGGGACACCTAAAGCGTGGAGCACGGGGTGTTGGGAATGGGGAATGAATCTTGGAATACTTGAAAAAAAATTTAAGTAACAATAAAAAAAATTAAAATTAAAATAAAAATTAAAAATAGAGCTACCATATTGACCCTGCAATTGCACTACTGGGTATTTACCCCAAAGACACAGATGTAGTGAAAAGAAGGGCCATATGTACCCCAACGTTCATAGCAGCAATGGCCACAGTCACCAAACTGTGGAAAGAGTCAAGGTGCTCTTCAACAGGTGAATGATTAAAGAAGATATGGTCCATATACACAATGGAATATTACACCTCCATCAGAAAGGATAAATACCTACATTTTGTAGCAACATGGACGGGATTGGAGGAGATTATGCTAAGTGAAATAAGCCAAGCAGAGAAAGTCAAGTAATAATATGGTTTCACTTACTTGTGGAGCATAAGGGGTAACATGGAGGACAGTAGGAGAAGGAAAGGAAATGTAAACTGGGGTAAATCAGAGAAGGAGATGAAGCATGAGAGACTTTAGTCTCAAAAAAACTGAGGGTTTTGGAAGGGAGGGGGTGGGAGGATAGGTGGGCCTGGTGGTGGGTATTAAGGAGGGTACATATTGCATGGAGCACTGGGTGTGAGACAAAAACAATGACTTTTAGAACACTGAAAAAGTAAAATAAATTATTATTAAAAAGAACCATCACTAAGAATTATATAAACCTCAAATTACATTTAATAAAACAAAGGTAACAGCTGTTAAAAAATAAATAAATGGAGCTATATGCTCTTGTGCCCACGTCTCTCCACAGTGACCACTCTGATCATGAGCTCACTCTACCACTGTGGTAACTGATGACAAAGTCTGGCTAATGTCAACTAGCCAGATCATTTCATCTATTTGGTTGTTCAGTCCTCTTCCATGGTTAATGATTTCTGATGGGCATTATTACACAATACAAAGAAAATTCATACTTCATACCCTCTCCCATAATCATAGCTATATGCTTCAACCCTGGACCACCATATCTCTGGTGTTTTAGGCCTTCCTCTTTTCAGGCCCCTTGACCAGCTTCTCAGGCTATTGTATGTCCATAGATTTCCTTACTTCAGATTACTTCTCCTACAAAAAGTGAATGACCCCAGACACCACTCATAGTTCCACCCATTTGAAACTTTTTCTTATACTACTGTCTTTCAATACCACTCCCAAGAGTGCTTATAATGTAGCTGCATCTATTATCAATTTGTACCCTTTTCTGAAATACCCCATTTATAAACCAAGTGTGTGGGTTTTTATTTTTCTTCTCCTTCAGCTGGTCATAGGAGGCCCCTATTCAGTCATAGTCAGCTGTGGTGGGTAATACAAGGATCTGAACTACTTGCTTAAAAGCTTACTTGTGCTTTTTAGTTGCTCAGGTATGATCCCAAATATAATATTTCTCTCTTATAGTAGATAGCTGCTGGGCCTGCCCATCTTTATGAATTAAGGATCTGACAGAACCCACTCATTATGGGCAGTCCCAGGTGCATGGTCACTTGGTGTCTGTGGCTGATTATTCCTTTCTCAACCAGAGTTAGGAACATTCCAGGAGCTATTTTTCAAAAGACATAGTAATTTATATTCTAGATGACATGGTTTTGCTCCAGAACTCCAAGGACCTGAATTCTAATCATTGTTTTAAGACTCTCTACTAACTCTACATTATTATGTATTTCCCACTATTGATACCTCCTACACCATAGGGTCTGCTGGATAGTAAGGACCAAGTAGTAGAGGTGCATATACCAAAGCCTGTGCCTTCTATGGCACTCTTTGCTATTTGGACCATTCTGAAATCTGGCAGTTTTCCCTGTCATTTGGTATGTGGGTCAGAGCAGAATTTCTGGGTATATAACAATGGTTCTAAACCAGGATATTTTGCTCCCTACAGGACACTTGGCAGTGTGAAGCCATTTTTTATTTTCATGACTGGAGTAGGAGTACTATTGGCATCAGTTTAGGCAGAGGCCAGGAATAATGCTAAACATCCTGCAATGCACAAGACAACTCCCAAAGAATTATTTGGGTTCAGTAGTGCCAAAATTGAGGAAATTTGGTATAGAACGTGTTGCCTTCAGAGCATGAAGCCTATTAGGTGCTGTGCTTCCATACCTGTAGCATGGGATACAAGATGCAGCAAATTTCTCTTATTTTGCAGGGAATATCCAGATTGACCACTGGACTCCTAAAAACTCTACTGAAGTGGGAGTTCCCTGGTCCTTACTGGGTTTATCTCTTTCCTCTGGAGTATATCATCTTATCAGGGACTGCAGCATACTAGCTACCTTTTAGTCAACCTGCCTATCAGTATAACACCAAAAGAATAGATCAAAGTGATTTTCCATAGGATGTCCAGACACTCAAATCTCTTCAAAATGCATAACAGATGTTATTTGACATTGTTTTAAGGTAAACGGTAAATGAATATTGTCTGCTACAAAGGAATGCAAATGTTTCTCTTTTAAGGATATATTGATTTTTTAAAAAAGATTTTATTTATTTATTTGACAGAGAGAGAGAGAGAGATCACAAGTAGGCAGAGAGAGAGGAGGCAGCAGGCTTCCCCCCACCCCCCCGAGCAGAGAGCCTGATGCAGACATCGATCCGAGGACCCTGAGATGATGACTTGAGCCGAAAGCAGAGGCTTTAACCCACTGAGCCACCTAGGCACCCGGACATGATTTTTAACTGAGAAAGAGGCACTAGGGCAACAGTAGTTGATGAAATACGGATCAGGACTACTTGTTTGTGCAACTTAATTGGGTCCTCTGGCACTAATGCCCAATCATAGAGATACCACTTCCATCTTATGACAGGTTGATGCTGGGTCCATCCTGACTTTATGACCTGACAGAACCTTAGTTCTGGCCCATATGGTTACTTGATAGCCATGGTCATGCTCTTTTTCCAGGGTGTAGAAGCATGCAAAGAACTTCTTGAATGGTATATTCTCTATAGGAAATGGTGTGGATTGCTCCAAAATCCTGATTCTATGTTATAAGTCTCTTGTTGGGGAATTCCATCAACTGCATATTCTGTCTCAGAGGCTTTTCTAAGAAGAGGCAACTGCTTATTTCTTCTCATACCTTCTCATAATTCATATCTTCTTAAAGTTCTACTCTGTACATTTGTTCTCTACTTCATTAGCCTTTACTTTTTTCTTCCTGCTGATAATTTAGGCTTCCTAATACATGACTTCAACGCTTATATATGTACAAAGCCACAGATATCCACACTTGAACATACCACAAGATCTGATGTTTTCCTTATCTTTTAGCTCAAAATATTTCCATTTTTAATATTCTTTTTCACTCATGAACTTTTCTTTCTTTTTTTTTTTTACAAGTATAGCTTAATTTTCAAACATTTGGGGATTTTATCTTGCTGTTAACTTTTATCTTAATTTTAATATAACCAAAGAACAAACTTTCTATGATTTTAATTCTTTGAAATTTGAGATTTCCTTTGTGATTCAGCATATATTCAATTTTGGAGTAGTTTTAGGTAATTATCTGTAGTTACTGAGTGCAGTGTTTAAAATGGGTCCTTTATATCAGGTTTTCTTATCATGTTCAATCTTTGATACTTTTGCTGTTATTTTTTAATTTGCTTGTCCCATGTGTTACTCTCCTACTTGGATAGTGGAGATCTAGCTCTCCTTGCATGTCTAACATTTGTTTTGGCTTTATTTATTTTAATGGTATGCTGCTTGGTGCTTACTAATTTAGAATTACTATCTCATCCTACTGAATTAAACCTTTACCACCATTAAGTGTTCTTTATTTCTATGCTTTTACCTTACATTTTACTGTCTGACAATAGTATGGACTTCAGCTCTTAGTATTTGCATGATATATCTTTTATATAAAGTACCTTATACCTATCTATTGACGTAGTCATATACTTTTTCTTATTCTATAAATGCCCATTACAGAGACTGATTTTTGAAAGTTAAATCAACTCTGTACTTTCCTTTTAACATCTTGCTAAATATACTTAAGATTTTTCACTTATATATATGATAGTGCCCTATAATTATGTCGTTGAATTTACTTATCAAGATAATGTTAGCCTCATAAAATCAATTCAAGTGTTTCCTCTATTTCAATTCTACTAAAGACATTATACAACATGTGTGTTATTTCTTCTTTTAGTAAAATTCACCAGCAAAGCTAGATGGGCCTATGAATATATATAAACTTTGAAGTTATAAATTCACTTTAGCAGATATCAAACTAGTAGTAATTCCTCTCTTTTCATGTAAGTTTTAATATGTTGTGCTTTGGGGGAATTTTTCTATTTCATTCAAAATTTCAAAATATATTGGTATTCATTTGTTTATATTACCATTTTTTCCCTTTTAATCTTTCTGTATCCTTATGATTATTGACGTGGCCCTCGTAAATGTGATTTTGTCATTTTCTGAATCCAGTCTGACTTTCCATATCACTTACTTAGAACATTAATTTTTCAAACTCATGTACTTAATATGTCTGGATCTAAATGTATCATGATATATTTTTGTTCCATTTGTCTGTTTCCTCTTTTTAAGCCTTTATTTTTCCATCCCCCCCCTTTCTACTGGCTTCAATGTTACACTTTTTACTTACCATTAACATCAGATTTACCCACATATTTGCCATTGTTGTTTCATTATTTCCTACATATTAACATTCCATCTGGGGATAGTTTCATTCTGAGAAAATCTTCAATATTTCATTTTAAGAGCATTTCCTACTTTATTTGAAAATGTTTTTTATTTTCATTCTTAAAGGCTATTTTTTTTTCTGCTATTGAATTTTAGGGAGGTATATCACATTGGCTTCTGATACTTTGACCAAGAAAGCGGTTTGTCGCCCAAGTGGTACTTTTTCAATCCTTTTTCTCTTGGTGCTTTTCTCTAATTTTCAGTCTAATTTTATTTTGACCTGCTTCGTTATGTATTTTCCTGCTTTCTGTTGATTCACAGTCCTTCAATCAGTTGTTCATGGTCTTGATAGCTGTGGAAAGGTCTCAGCTGTTATCTTGTCATATATTGCTTCTTTCTCTGCTCTTTCTGGAAGGTTCAATTAAATTTTTGACTTTCCTCTCACTATATATTTTCAGTTCTCAATCTTTTATTCTATTTTTTATTAACCACTCTTAATTCATGAGTTATATTTTCAGCTGTGTCCTATCTGCTGTAAGCTAATCCTTTTGAGTCCTTAAATTCAGCTAATAGATTTCTCAGTTCTTTAACTTCTACTTGGTACTTTTCTCTCCTTTTATAGTCATCTGCTGAAATTCTCCATCTGGACATTTATTTCTTGGGCTTAGCATATACTCTGTGTTGTTAGTTTTAATTCATGCTGTCTGTACACATCTTGTTTTGTGCAGGACATCAAATTTGCAAAACTGTAAAACACTCTGAGGCCTTGAAATCGAATTCCTGTCCACTTATAACTACAGAAGGCCATCAGAAACATTATTCATTCTCAGTTACCTCCTAAATAATTGGAGGCCAAAAGCAGGTTTATCTATGTTGCCCTTTTCTTACCCCTATTGCTGGTTGTAATCTTTCACTATATTGTTAGCTTTTTTCTTCCTTTTTTTAACTAATGTGGGGCTTGAACTCATAACCCTGAAGATCCAGAGTTGCACACTCTACTGAGCGAGCCAGCCAGGAACCCTGAACTTGCTAGCTTTTTGATGGCTTTCATGTTGATGTTTTGAAACAGATTTGTCTATTTTTTCCCTAGGTGTCCTACATGGGAGGATTGGCCCAAATGATATTAGCTGGCATTTCATGGAGTGAAATGGAATACCATTCTACAAATGGAAACCTCTTCTTTTTGTTTTATGCCACTTACATCCTAAATACATAGATTGACTTTCTGTAAGGCAACTATGCCGTAAGAAGGGTGGGAACTGTGGTAAACAAGGATAAACTTGTATAACCAAATTTGGCTCCTTTCCTTTCAAATATCATGTGTTATATTCACTTAAAATGCTTGATTTAATTTTTTTTTTTTTTTTGGAGGGATGGCCCTTGGAGTTATCTACTGTGTCAATTTCACTGATGTCATTTTATAATTCATTTTCAAATGGTAAGCCAACCCTGTATTTTTGGTCACAGCATGTTAGTTTCAACTTGCTAAACTGTTGGTAAAGATTTTTTCTTAATTTATATTCAGGAGATATATTGGTCTGTACTTTCCTTCTAATATTCTTTTATAGTTTTGGTATCAGGGTAACACTGGCATTATAGAATTAGATGACACAATGCTTCTCTCATTTTCTTGAAGAGACTGTAGAAATAACATGCAGTGAGTTAATGAAATCAAGTTGACAGTAGCCAAAGAAACATGTGCAGAGGAAACTTGTTTAAGACTGCTAACTTTTGGGGTGCCTGGGTGGCTCAGTTGGTTAAGCGACTGCTTTCAGCTCAGGTCATGATCCTGGAGACCCGGGATTGAGCCCCACATTGGGCTTCTTGCTCGGCGGGAAGCCTGCTTCTCCCTCTCTCAGTCCCTCTGCTTGTGTTCGCTCTGTAGCTGTGTTTCTCTGTCAAATAAATAAAATCTTAAAAAAAAAAAAAGGCTACTAACTTTTTGGTGAGAACAGTTGCTTAGTTGAGAACACTAGGTAACATCCATTTAAAAACAATGCCAATAATTCCAAGTGGTTTTCCTTGAGTCACAGATCTTACTGGTACTGCTTAGTTACTATCTACTCAGTCAATGCTGAGTTTGAACTGACTAAACGAACTCTATGGATGTTTTGTGAAATAACTAAAGAAAGCTGAGAAAACGTTCAATACAACAGAATCTGGTCTCCAACTGATGGTAAAATATAGGTGTAGAACAGAAAGATTTGTTAAGACAAATTTATCAAGCTTTTGCAATGTTAAAACTTCAGATTTGTGGTTATTCGTTACATAATTTAACAACAGGTCCTTTACGGAAAATATTTGAACCTATCATGTGTTATTAAACTAGCAGTATCAATGGTAGACCTCCTCAATATTTACACACGTATCCACTGTAAATTTCATGATTTGTCAGAAGCAGCCACATGCCCTGATTTGTCCACATAGCAATTCCATTTCTTAGCACTGATAAAGTTTGATTGTAATTTTTTGAGGCCAGGGCCAGGATTTGAAATTTTCCTGAACGATAAGACCTACCCAAACCACCATTACTGAACACTGAATTGTTTTCAAAACTAGCTTATTGTTGCTGATTGATGTTTCTCAATGAGTTCAGCCTAAAATTATAAGGCAAAGAGATAACATGCAAAATCGATACAGGGCTCATTTCATGGTATTGTCGGAATCACAAGCAAATTAAGGTGCTTATGCATTCTCTGTACTATCACAAATTAAAATGAAAACATTTCTACTTCAAATTCATATTAGATGTACTTTTGAAGCTCACAGTAATAGTCTGTTTTTGGACCCTGATGGACTTGCAAAAGAAATTTATTTTAAAATTTCTTTAACCATGTGATTGTGAATTTCCACATAACCTTTAATTGGAAATGGTTAATTTGTAAATGATTTTAAATTTTTGTCAATAAAAAATTTATGGACATTTGTTTTTTCCTAAGTGTCTACTGAATATCTTTGCTTTTGGTCTCCTGGGCTGCAAAGCATATTTACCATCTCCTCATATAACATTATTTGTCAATCGTATTTCAGTAAAAAATATATTTACCATGACTCTTTAGTTTGCCAGTCTACATCCTAGTATTTCAAACTGGCAAATTTTTCCTATGAATTATTAAGAAAAGTGCAGTAAGATGTCATTCCTCAACACAGTCTTAGATGTTCTCATCAGAATTCTTCTCACAAATATATCCATATAATTTCTGAGCTGCCTAAAATCTATGTGAAATTTCATCTGTGAGAAGCTTTCTCACTTTAAATATAGATTTTCTTTCATTTATGAGTTTTGATATATACTGCAAACTAATGCCAACACCTCTCCTCCAGTAAATGCACCAACAGTGACTCAGGTACTATGGTCATATCAATCTGTTGAGGAAGGCCTTATATACACATATCCACATGCACTTTTCTCCTTTGTCAATCCGCTGATGCTACTGTGGTATTTTTTAGAGAAGTTACTCAACAGTGCCTTCTCTGACATGTATTTAAAACAAGATTTCTCCATGAAGGTGTACTTATTTTGTAAAAACAGTTTTTCACTCCAGTTTTCTGGTACTGATATTTAATCTAGCACTTGGGTGTTTTTCTACTCACTACATATATATGGTTTCACTCTGTGACTTTCCTGATACACCTGGCATTGTGATTTGAAGAAAACACACCATGCCTTCATAGAAGTATCTCCACAGTATGAACCTCTCTGTGCAACAATATTAGTTATCTTTTGCTGTGTAAATTATCCCCAAAACTTGGCAGCTTAAAACAATTCCATTCCTGGGGGCCAGAATCTGCGAGGAGCTTAGTTTCATAGATCTAGTTCTGGTTATCCTGTGAGGCTTTATTTAAGGTGTCAGCTGGGGGCAGAAGAATCAACTTCCAAGTTCATTCATCATATAGAGTAGGTGCCCAAGAGGGGAAATCATAGTCCTTTATTACCTAGTCTTGGGCATAACAAACTATCACTTCTGCTGTTTGCTACTGGTCACACAGGACCAATCTTGGTAGAATGTAGGGGATCATACAAAGATGTGAACAGCAGATGCCAGGGCCTCGGGCCATCTCAGGAGCTGGCTATCACTCAGTAAGCTAGTATGACTTGAGGTTGATAGGACTTGCCAAACTCAGTACATAATACAGTCTCTCTCCAGTATAAAATTCTACTGTACAGAGTTGTGACTTCTGGATGAAGGTTTTTCCACAGTCGTTGCATTCAAATGGCTTCTTGCCATGTGAATTTTCTGAAGAATAGGTGAAGATCTTTCCAAATAGGTTTCTCTCAGTGTGAGCATTAGTGTTCAAAGATCATCATCTTTTGGTAAATATCTCTATTTTTAATGCATATATAAGATTTTTGTTCTGAATGGTTGCAAATATTCAACCACCGTGTGACTTAATTTCCCAGTTACCATGTTTCTTTCCAGTACGAATGGTCTCATGCTCAAATGGCTTCTGAATGAAGACCTGCTCATGTTCTGTACACATGCAATTCTTACATATGAATTCTTCAAAGGAACCTAAGTACTCATCTTGGCCTATAGCCTCAATTTTCCAAAGGAGACTTAAGAGGTTGGGCTGTCTTTAAGTTCTAATCAGAGTTGCCAGAAGAGCTGGGTTAGTCTCAGGACTGAGCTCTCAGGCTCCAATTGTTTTGATAAGATACCAAAACCTACAAACCTTGTGGGTTTTTAGAGGGAACTTGATTTGTAGATCAGTCTTTCAGGAACTACAGTTGGAAATCTCAATGACAATCGTTAATTCCCCGAGGAATACTGCTGCTCTCCTTGGCTTTTATTTATTGAAGGCCTACTGGTCATGATGTACGTTACCTTTTGTATAGAGCTACATTTATTCCACAAGAATGTTTTCTTTGGCAGATACTGCTCCCCCTCCTCCCCATACTGCCAGCACTTTAAAGATGTCATTCTATTGTCTTCTGTCCTCCATCACTTCTATTGAGATATTAGCTGTCAGTCTTATTGAAGCTCCACTGAAGATGAGGTGTCTTTTCTCTAGCTGCTTTAAAAATAAGACCCATTTTGGATTTTCACCACTTTGCCATGTGTACCTAGGAATACTTCAGTTAGTTCTGCTTGACTGGTATTGGCTAAACTTTAGTCTGTGGGTTTTCAATTTTGCAAAAACTGCTTTCTAGCCATAACCTCAAGCATCGTTTCTGCTCTAATCACTCTCCCCTCCCTCTATGACTCCAAATTACATGTCAGCCATTTTGAACATATCCTGATTGATATTATCCAGTGAAAATCTTGTCTTCTGGTTCACTGATCTTTTTTTTCTGGTGCACACTGTTACCTCATCTAGGAAGTTCTTTTCTCCCTGTACTGAAGTAGGCTCCATACCCTATGTGGGGCCTGAACCCACAACCCTGAGACCAAGTAGGATGCTCAATGGACTGAGCCACCCAGTAGGAAGTTCTTGACTTTTCAGTTCCAGAGGTCCTTTCAAACAAAACTCATTCCTTGATGAAAAATCCATTTCATGTAAACTCTATTTTCTTTCATATTAGATCACATTTAAAAAGTCACAGTTGTACACAATGCAGATAATTTGGATACAATCACACATTTCTTCCTCCTCTTGTTTACTGTAGACTTTTGTTTCACAAACCTAGTAATCTTTTTTTTTTTTTTTTTTTAAGATTTTATTTATTTGACAGAGAGAAACACAGCCAGAGAGGGAACACAAGCAGGGGGAGTGAGAGAGGGAGAAGCAGGTTTCCTGCTGAGCAGAGAGCCCGATGTGGGACTCAATCCCGGGTCTCTGGGACCATGACCTGAGCCGAAGGCAGTCGCTTAACCAACTGAGCCACCCAGGCGCCCCACAAACCTAGTAATCTTTAAACTGACACTGGATATTGTGTATAAAAGAACTGTAGAGGCTCCAAGATAATTTCTTCCTCTTGAAAAGGGGTTCCCCTTTGCTTTATTAGGCAGACTTCTGGTAAGACTTAGCCCAAACTCATCCCTATGCCTACATACAAGCCTAGGAAAGTTTTTGGTTTGGAAACTGGATGGACCATTGTCTCCACAGCCCTCAAAGACTGCAAGGGGACTCAGTTTTGCCTTTCAGAAATGTTCAACTTAGCTTTTTAGCCCAAAAAATCAACAATACCTTGGTAGAAAAACTGTTTATTCTTTTAAGGCTTTCAAACCTTCAATTTTGTCAGTCCCATCCTATGCAATCAGTAAAAACATAGCTGGTTTCTCTTTCCCTAACATGTTCCTTTACCTGGGCCAAATCCAGATGCTCAAACTAAGTCCAGCTTCTACAAAGTAAAATGGAGTGTAAAAGTTTGTGTTCTTCCCCTAACCTCTGAATAGTTTCCCCTTTCGGGATTGAGTCTAGTGTACACCCCCCTTCAACATCACACTGATACCTTTAAAAGTATGGCTTTTGAAAATTAACCTGCTCAACAGATTGTTAGATGATGGTATGTTGTTGACCTGAAATGAGCTATATCTTCTCATGTGAAAAACCTCTAGTGGTTTTTTTTTTTTTTAAGGCAAATAATTAAATGGTAGAAAAATTAAAATGGTGACTTTGGAAAACTCAGAACGTATAAATTTACAATAATGAACACATTCTGGGGTGCCTGGGTGCCTCAGTTGTTAAGCACCTGCCTTTGATTCAGGTCTTTATCCCAGGGTCCTGGGATTAAGCCCTCAGTGGGAGGACTGCTTTTTCCCTCTTCCTCTGTCAAATATATAAGAAATCTTAAACACGCACACACATACACACAAACATATTCTGCAATGCAAATTACACTGTATCCTCCAATTCCTTTTATTATCAGTTTCCTATTTCTTTGATAGAATCTTTTTTTTTTCTTTAAGATTTTATTTATTTATTTGACAGAGAGAGCACACCAGCAGAGGGAGAGGGAGCCATAGGCTCTCTGATGAACAGGGAGCCCAATGCAGGGCTTGAGTCCAGGACCCTGGGATCATGACCCCAGCCAAAGGCAGTTGCTTAACCAACTAGCCCACGTAGGTGCCCCGAATAGAATCTTTTTATTCACAAAGAGTTGAGGAGGGAGAAGATATTGTAAACAGCTGCCTTTCCTAAGAAATAACAGCAAAAACTTCCTTAATAATATGCCCACATCTTTGTCATTAAAATGTTTAGCTTGACTAGTTTATTACAACTTACAGTCATAAAATTGCTAACTATCAAGTCTACATATTGATACAAAGTTAAGTTTGTATTTGAATGCCAAGGTTTTTTCTATGTAATGAACCATTTTCATATAAACTTTTTTTTCCAGAAACTCCACTTTATTTTGCTGAGATGGAATATATAAGCACATAATTGGGAATAAATCTTATTCTTGCACCTCAGAGATTTATATAGTTGGATGACTTCCAGATAGCTTAATTAGTTTCTACTAGAGGTTCTAAGATTTGGAAACCATGGCTATAAACAGAATACTCAAAAGTTAGCACATTCTTAAAAACTTCTAAGGTTATTCTTAGTTGAATGAACTTGATTGAATTTGTCTTCATCTTTTACACCTCATATGGCACTTTAGTAGACTAAAAATAGCCAAAATACATTTCAGAAGCAAAAAACAGATTTTGAAGAGATCATCCAATAAACAGTGGTCACATACTTCCACATCCATTATACAGATGATTTTAGTATTTTGGCTAGTAGTTTCAAAATATCAATCATTTCAGTAATGTCACAATCTACTCAAGTATTTAACGTATGCTCTTGATTAATGTAGAGATGGAATTACCACCACTAAAAATATTACTGTAAGGGGGCACTTGGGTGGCTCAGGTGGTTAGGCATCCAGCTCTTGATTTCTCACATCATGAGCTCAGGACTGAGGCCTGTAGTTCTGGGCTCAGTGGGGAGGCTGTCAGAGATTCTCTTCCTCTCCCTCTGCCACTCTCCCTGCTCACACTCTCTAAAAATAAATAAACCTTTAAAAAAATATATTACTTCAAGTCATCTTTAAGAACAGAAGCAGGGCATACCTGGGTAGTTCAGTTGCTTAAGTGTCCAACTCTTGGTTTTGGCTCAGAATCTGAGTCATTGAACTGAGCCTTGCCTCAGGCTCTGTAGTGAGCATGGAACCTGCTTCGAATTCTCTCTCCCTCTGCCCCTCCCCTTGCTCAAGCTCGCAGGATCAAAAAAAAAAAAAAAAAAAAAAAAAAAAAAAAAAAAAAGGGAAGTAAAACTGTTAAAGTAATTTAATTCTGATATATACAATTTTATCACCAGTCTTACACACTGGAT
Source organism: Spilogale gracilis (assembly GCA_004023965.1). Classification (NCBI taxonomy): domain Eukaryota; kingdom Metazoa; phylum Chordata; class Mammalia; order Carnivora; family Mephitidae; genus Spilogale; species Spilogale gracilis. Next base: position 13,102 of record PITA01013535.1, on the reverse strand, counting down.
ATAATGCTTAATAACTTACTTTGATCTTTTAAAAAAGAACTATTCCACATAGTTTGTTTACTTTATTACAGCTAAAAAAGGTAATTCCCTATGAGGAAAAAAAGAGTGCTAAAACAGGACAATTATCACCACCCCCTGTAAAATATTACTTCAACCTATATTATTTGGAGTTAATTACACATACTTAGAAACTTGGAAGATTGAATTTTACTAACAATCAATCCCAGGGATCATCTGGTCTGTGGGGCAATTTCAGTCTGCTACATCTTTTCTGCAGACAAGTTTTATGGGAATACAGTCATATTCATTTGTTTCTATATTGTGTATGGCTCTTTTTGCACTACAACAGAACTGATATCATATGGCCTGCTAAAAAGTCCAAGATACCTACCATTTACCCTTTGAAAGAAAAAGTTTGCTCACCTTGATCTACACCATGAAAATAATTAAATGAATTTTAAAGTAACTTACAACTTCCATTTTCAAAAAAAAGATTAGGTAATTTCTACACCCAATGCGGGACTTGAACTCAATCCTGAAATCAAGAGTTGCATGCTTCACTGAGCCAGACTGGTGCCCCACAACCATCATTTTGAAACTAAAGAGTTGAATAAATCATTTAAGTTTGTATTTGAAAATGGCATCATTGGTAATGGTTTCTTCCAATAAACCAAAAACACTCAGCAACTATACCTTTGAGCACCAACAAAGATGAAAAACCTGAAAATGAAATTTCCAAGAACTCAATTTGAGAGGGTATCTAAAGGTTATGTTCTCTCAGACAGATTGGGTTTAGTTTTTAAAATCTTTTCACCTACACATTTAAAATAACTGAAGTCCTATACAAATAATAACAACAAGAATAGTATGGATTGTCTAATTTTACTTACTTATAGGGTATTAAATATAAGGTGGCTTCATTGAACAACTACAAAGACATTTATCTGATAAAATGAAATACCAAAAATCTACAGAAGAGGGAAAGAAAACCGAGAGCTCCAAATTTAAAATGGGTAAGGTTTTTTAAAAACTGGCAAGCACCTCAAGCATATTAAATGATTAGGACAAAACATCCAGTTCAAGGTCACAAGAAAATGAACTTGTGAGTACAGATACCTAATTACAAGTAACTTGGATGGTTTAGTGAAGCAATGAATAAATAGGTTAATTGTTAAGCCTACATCACTGTACTGAAGATTTAATACAGAAAAGAAATAAATCTGAAAAAAATAGGTCACAACACTAATAGAATCTTAACTAAAAATCAGACAAACTTTCAGGAGAGCCATTATTAAATTGTTCATAATTTTTACCATGTAAGGCAAATAAAACTGAACAGAAAATCTATACTGTGGGAATATACAAACATTACTTCCACAAATTCCATGATAATTACTCAGAGTGTGAATATTGCAAGTCTTAGACTATTGTAAAATGACCAAACCTGAACTGCTAGCTTTGCATTAATTTTAAGGTTTATAATTTCTTATTAACTTAATAATGACCGAAATCTTATCATTGATTAGCTTTTCAAAATCATTCTTACTGCCTGAAAGATTTCTGTAAGACTGATATTAAATATTTTAAGATTTAAATGGTATGAGAACTGTGGATCCTCCCAACCAGATCCATACTATTCTTGCAATCCATACTATTCTTGCTGTTATTATTACCTACACACAAAGAAATAAAATAAATATGGGGGAGGGGGAAAATGGAATCACGCTCAAAGGATGATAAGGTTTAACTGAACAGTGAATGTTTTGTCCAAGTTCATTAATTAGATTTTAATTAGTTTAAACAGATTATGGTACCTGGATATCTAATGGCTGGACACTGGGCATGAGATATTAATGCCTGTACAGTTTGCTAACCACTTGGAGATGTTACCTTAAGAAATCAGTTTTGAAGAGTAAATCCTTCCCCTATTAAATCTTAGAAAATTTTATTTCCAGATGTTTGATAAACTTGCTAAGAATTCGAAGAATTCAAATACAATAAAAAATTAAACAAGACCTATAAGGTACTGACACAGATCAGAAACTGTTCAGCCTAAAAATTGAAGTAATTAATTAAAATGACTGCATTCAAGATAAACACAATGACTAAAGTCAAACAAACTTAACCAGATCCACAGAATCTGAGAATATACATCCTGCTGGGCTTAATACTCATAATCCATGAAGAGAAAACAAAAGTACATTTTTCAATGTTAGCAGCTCTGCTAAGAAACTAGAACAGGCTTCAAAGTTATTTCCAGTGGCTCTAAGGAACGTCTAGCCAGAGCTCACAATTCAGGTCCATTTAACAGCTAATTCAGAAATCTGGGCACTTCATCTTTTCTTGAACATTTAAAAAATGAATCTGCCATCAGTATGTATACATCCAAAATGAAGTGGATCTCCTCTCATAGTACAGTAAAAGCACAATAATATATCTCCCTAATAAAACTTTCATTATATTGACAAATTTCTTTTTATTTTCCTATTTTACACCCAAAAAAAAGCTTTTACCAATGAAATGGTAAAATCAGAGGCAACTATAACTTCAAATTACACAGCTTCTTAATGTTTTATTCATAGCATTCTTTATACAGAAGCTTCACTGATATTTACTGCAGCATCCTGTGGGTGAAGCACAAAATTACATTAATTATAAACAAAGAAACAAAGCACTTCTGACTTTTTAAAATTATATATATATATTTATATCCAGTTGACAAACAGTATCACATTACTGTATAAAAAACTAAAAATCACCATAGAAGCTAAGGCCTAAATTCTTATTCCAATTGTTCCCTTTTGTTTATATCTAAGAGATATTAGATATTAAATTCCAGTACCTCAAAAAAAAAAAAAAACAAAAAAAAAAACAAAAAAAACCCCCAAAAAGGTCTACATTATTTACACACAGTATGGAAAATAAAAGTTGCTTTTTGGCTAAGTTAGATTGTTGTTACCTACAGTATATACATAGTAAATTTTATGGGGAAAAAGCACTATTAAACAAATACCATTTCAAATGGAAATATATTATGCCTAAATTTTGTTCTAAAACTAATTGTATATCCTAGTGTCTGTTGAATAGAATTTGTCTTCCAAGAAGTCTACTAAAAATTTGAAAAAAAGTACCACTATGCTTCTTTATATTGCAATCTAGACACTGTTAAGTACAATTATAATAACTATAAGCACTGAAGCTTAAATGAAACAATGGCAACATGTGTGTAGATGGAATTTTATTTAAAATTGTAAAATATAATGCTTTAATATTTACCCATAATTGAGACTATCTAATATTCTTATCATCCTTTAAGTCTCATATATAGTATGTCCCTAAACAGTGAACCTTCCAGTAACTTACCAGAAAAAAAGTTTAATTATATTATTCTGTTCTTAGAATTATTTTTCTAATATTTAAAAACATATCTAAACCCTTGGCAAAAACAAACGCAATCAATTCAGTGTAACAGACTGAGCTTTAAACTGTACTTTAATTTTTAATTAATTGTAACCTACAGGTTAACTGAACCAAATGTAGAATATTAAATGACCCCAATGAAGGTTTTCGAATCAATTATAGAATGCATAGAAAAGCAGAGATAAGTTTTGGGGAAGATGTAAGGTAGTTAATGTGGAAAATGGTAAATGCTAGTTTTAATAACAAAAATGGTACTAAATGTACATGAAAGTTAAATTAACACACAGTATAAGAGAATAGCTTAAACTGGGATTCACAGATTACAACAGCAAAGTCATAACCGAATGAACTGAAGACAAGAACAGTTCTGAAAATTCTCTTTTCAGCCTACTTCTAAAAGAAATAGTCAGGCTTTTTTTCCTGTACATAGTTTTGAGCTTTGTCTATACCATATATAGTAGAAAAATAAATTCTTTAGCAACCTAGAAACAGTTTATAAAACTCTTAAAGTTTAATTTTCTTTGCCAGACATGCCAATGTTAAACTGACAGCTATAAATTAAAGCTATATAGACAACAGGTTATTAAGTAATATAGAACAAGTTAAGAATACTACATTTACCGGATTTTTCTTTTTAAAAATTACTGTACTTTCTTAATTCCTGTGTGCTTTGCAATAACAGGGACTTTGTTTTCTTAGAAAAGATAATAACACATAAGAGTATAACACAAATAAGATAATTTATAATATAACATGGACTTCAGCAGCAGCCTGGTTCATGTTGACATCTTGATTCTGAAGTTAAAATTAGAAGTACAATACCTAGGACATAACAGTTGGGAAAAGACAGTATTTATTTTAGGGGAAAATGAGCAAATCAAACTCTTAGGAGCCTCGAATCTCAAAATCATCTATTTACTATAATACGCATCAGACAACCTTAGAACTGCAGTATGAATGAGGATTACAACACAGACCAAAGAATATCCTCTTTCTACAGAAAAATGTAACCGAACAATGAAAAATACACCATTTTTTTTCCCTTTCCAGAAAAAAAAAATGGCATGGTTTGATAATAAATGAATTTTGAATAAAGTCTAAAAATATTTACCTATGTCACCTATTTTGAAATTTTTAGCCATCATTTAATGTTCTGGTTTTATCTTCACTAACAAAATGTTTAATCCCCAAAGCAGCAGTCATTTACAGCAAATCTGGTACCAACATCAAAAGAAAAAGCTGTTTTTAAAAAATGGTGCAAAAGCATTTTGATTTTAGTACAATATATCACAGAAAAGAATATGAATACAAGTTTGCAATTTTATATATACACACTCCAAAGAGGCTGTCAGTACCCAAAGTATTTTTTATTGCTATATTAGCAATGGATTTTTGGATATGTTTTTAAGGGCCACATAAAAATAGATTCAAGGAACAGATTAAATTGAAGTCCTAGATTAAAATGTTTGGTTTAAAGAATTTTCTACAACAAATTTCATGTTTATGTATGAAAAGTTATATAACCCTTATATGAAAATGTCATGAAGTATTTTCTACACTATACTAAATGCATTTCCCAAGAGGGAAAAAATTAAAATATCTAAAACATATTAGATTAAGATTATAAGACCATCATTGATCTTTTGAACATGCATCTGTTTACAGAATTAACAGTATACAATGTGTTTATTTCATTATGGACCATAAAGAAATGAGTTGGTGACAACTACCCTTTGCACAACATTATCAACTCACTTTAGCCACAATTATGTCCTTGGTATGTGTGTACAAGAAATATACGCATTTACCCCTCATCAAATTATCCACAGATTTACTTAGAAGATGAAGGTGCAGAAACAGGTTAAGTATATTTTTCTTTCTTTCAAACGACATCCCAAACATGGCATAAGTAACCTGAAATTATAAAATACTTAACTGGGCCTTTAGTTATCTACACAGATTGCTAAAATGTAAATTAAGTTACCCAAATTAGCACATCAAATAACAAAATCAGCCACAAAGCAGGCTGAAAAGCATTAAATGTTTCATATAGATGAGTTTGTAAATCATTTAATTTCTATAGAAAAATTTTATTCACAATATAATGTGACAGAAAATGCCACAGGAATGATATACTGATTGCAATAAGGTTGCATGCAACAGCAGCTTTGTATTTTATAGCTATTTTTGTTTATAAAAATTAAACCTCTCCAGTCATGCTTATCCATGGTCTTAGATTTGTAATGTTAAGTGAATAAGGACTACCATACAGTTCAAAGAGAAAATGTTTCATCATTTTGAATGTGAATTACCTGTAAAAAAAAAAAATCAAGTATACTACTGAACCCTGAAACATGCATGCCTAGATTTGCTTTTTTCAATTTCAGGCTGTCTGCAATCAATTCCTACTTATATAATACCAAGAGGATCTGTCTGTAACTGTGGTTGAATCAGCTGAGGTTGCAAGGGTGGTGGCAACTGAAGCGGTACCATTGGTTCCACCAACTGTCCTGGGTTTGAAGGTGGTGGAGGAGCCACAGTGTTCACAGTTTCTACAATTTCTCCATTATAAAAAAAAAACTGACACTGCTGAATGAATGTTTCAACAACAGATTGATGGATCTTAGTGGTAGACAGAAACTCTCGATTTTCAAAATCGGGTCTCATCAAGGTTGGCCAAAAACAGATGGATAAGTTGTCTGCTGTCATTAGGTTGATTTTATTTTGCTGACTAACCCTGAAATTATGACAGGAAAAAACAGTTAGAAACGAATCAAAATTCATGACAAATTAAGTATCCTGGATCTCAGATGATAGAGTTTTAAAACCTTTTATCTTAACTTCAATTTAAAACTATTTTTTCCTTCATATACATTCTAAGATGTTCAACTACATTCTAGTTACAGGAGACAGCAATAAAATCCATTCCTTATGAGAACCAAAGATAGCCTTTAAAAAAATGTCGTACCCAGGGGTTTTATACTTACAGAAGCCTCCTTAATTTGTGTGGGGGAAACAAAACAAAACACCTTTTTCTCAGAGTAAAGAGAACATGTGACAAATTTTCATGAGTTTCTGGCAACAGAAACAGAAAATTCTAATTGCATATACAAATTCCTTGACCGTTATGAGAGATGAAGAGACAAACTATGGTATGCCATCTCTTTGAACCTTGGAAAAACCAAACTTTAGAAAAAATTACTCTTGTCATAATGCTCCAACCAAGAGGCTTTTCAACTTAAAAAAAGTTAGTTTCTAGTATCGCAAAAGAGAATTTTTTTAATCATTAAATATTTTTATCTTGCTACAAATTTAATTTGAAAGACAACAGTTCATAGAAACACATTCCACCTTAAAATTCTTAGGATTTAATAATACCTTACAAATGATCATATATTATTAACAGATTTACATCTAGTTCTTTAAATATGTAAGCACTTCTACCATTATCTGTAATAAACAAGAAACACAAGAGGCAAATCTTGAATTTTAACTGAAAATTATTAAATTGGGAAAGAATCTATGTATTTTTATCTGACCCTCTTATTCCACACATAAAGAAACAGCCCAGTATGCAAGGTGGTGGGAAAATCTCATAATTAAATTTGCACATAAAAATATTTTAAATATAAACCAAAGAATCCCCTCTTTCCCCCCAACCATGTGAATTGCTCAACTGAGGTAAAAATATGTGTCTTAAAAATATGTGTTCTATGGTAAAAGTTAGTACTATTTGTTAAGGGACAAAGTTAGAATATTTAGAATAAAATTAACTTTTTGTTAAAATATAGTGGGGCCCAGTTAGGTATTTCTATGCAGCAGGCAAGTACAGATTCTGAAAAAAGAAAAAAACCTTAAAGTTGAGAGACATGAGAGTATGGGCATAGGTCTAATTGCAGGGCTAAAAATTATAAAAGAAAGGTACCAAATAAGAGATCACGATGGCCAGGGAAGGGTTCTTTGAAGAGATCAAGTTTGAGTAAAGAATGATGGGCAACTGGTAAAATGGTAGGAAGGAAAGGTAACAATTTCAGTGTGTACCAGAATGTCCTGGGAAGGCTTGTTAGAACACAGACTGATGATTACATCTGAGGCGGGACCCAATAATTTGCATTCCTAACAAGTTCTGAAGTGATGCTGCTACTGCTGGTTTGAGGACTGCATTTTGAGAACCAAGGCAGTCACATTAAGATGTAATGACAGAGAGGCACAAATTGATACCTTTGATTAAGTGCTATTAGTTTAATACAGTTACCTGATGTTGTGCATGGGGGAAATTTCTGGAAACAAGGTATAACTGAAGAAGTTAGAACTAGACCACTTAAATAGTTTTTCTTTAGAATGTAGGATGTTATTCAATCAGAAGAGATAGTTACAGAAAGATCATTCTCATGTCAAGATCAAAGGAGGATCAAGGGGAAAACTGGCAGGGAGAGAGCTTAATTACAAAGAAGCTAGAGTCACTTAAATGAGGAATGATAATGACTAAACTAAAGCAGTGGCAGAGGAACAAAAAGGAAAATTAATTAGGAGAAAAAAATGGATTTGACACAGTAATTCACTGAATATGGAAAGTGAAAGAGAATATAACAAGAGTAACTCCATGGATTAGTTTTTGCAATCTGTCTATCATCCATTATATATTTATTTGTCATTTATTTCCTATACTAGAATTTAAGTTCCATGAAATGAGCACCTGCTTTATTTATGTGCTATGTCCTTAGCATTTATAAGAATCTGGCACACAGAGTTCCCATTACAGTCTATACTACAGAATCCCACTATAGTCCTTTTCAAATTTAAGTCTGATGATGTTTTTTTCTCTGTTCTAGTCTCCAGTGATCCCTCTACCATTAAGAGTAAGAGGCATGCAATGCTATTTTCAGTTAAAGTTTTATTCCCCACATTCCCATAAATATCAGTTGAAGTCAATGATGTGTTTAGTGACATACACCCATGAAGCAACTTCCTTATCAGTAAAATATTTTGAGGATTAAAGCTAGTCAAGCCTACACTCTGGGTTAATACTGTCCTATATGACCTCATACTGTCTTTCTTCCCTTTCTGAACTTACCTCTTACTCTATCTATCCTACTCTCTACTGGAATCACAAAGTCCTCAGCTATTCCTCAACCTATCATATTTGTTTTTGTTGTGTGTCTGTATTACTGAAGCCAAACATGAAAGTGTCTAAAATAATACTGGTTATGGGCTAGCACTATGATTCTCTGAATATGCTTTTCCCTTTGTCTTTTTTTCCTATTCTTTTATTTTTTATTTTTTTTTAAGATTTTATTTATTTGACAGAGAGAAACATAGCCAGAGAGGGAACACAAGCAGGAGGAGTGAGAGAGGGAGAAGCAGGCTTCCTGCCGAGCAGGAAGCCCAATGTGGGACTCGATCCGGGGTCTCCAGGATCATGACCCGAGCCGAAGGCAGTCACTTAACCAACTGAGCCACCCAGGTGCCCCATTTTTTTCCTATTCTTTTAAATGAAGCATACAATTCTGACTTCAGCACTCTAATCTGGCCAGACAATAATATCTTCACAAACCATCTTTACACTCCACGATAGATAAGGTCACTGACAGTACCATGTACACATCTCTTATATCAAGAACCACTTATATGATAATTTTCAAAAGATGATATTCCACTAATTATATGATAATTCTAGTATGCTGGTATTTTCTCAAGGAGGGAGACTTCAGCGAATTATTACTAAAATGTTAATTTTATACCACATTGAGTACAACAATTAAACTTTAAACATTGGTTAATATTCTAAGAGGTACAAACTGAAATGTACTTGGGTTTTAGCACTAATGTTATTTAAAACAAAACAAAACAAAAACCCTTAACACCCAAACTTCAGTTCATTAAAGTGTCAACAGAAAATATTATGAAGAATAGACTTTTGAAAAAATTAGCACGTATACTGATAATTTTATTTAGTACCAAGAACAACTTTGTGAGGTGTTTTCTCATTTTTATAGTTGAGGAAATGAAGACTTAGGCAAGGTAAGTAGTAATTTGCTTACAGAACTAATAAAAATGTTTCAAGCCTGTGTGACTCAACTGTGAGCTTTAAGCTATTGTACAATACTGTCTCTTTCACATAATACTGTCTCTTTCGCTTAAGAAATGGCATTGTGAGCAGTACCATTTTAGAAAGAAGAATAAACTTGAAGCTTAACATACTTAGGGCTGTTAATACAGGATTAATGTCCTGCACTTTGGGTTAACAGGGTAGATTATAATTTGAACTATATGGGCTATGTCCAAACAAAATAGGCAAGATATACAAAAGCAACAGTGTGATACAAAAAGTAAATGAAATCTCTTAATAAGACTTAGGTTCTACTTATTAGATGTGTCACTTATTATGTGACACTAAGCATGTAATTTCCCTCTGAGGATGTAACTTTCCTTCAGAAAGTATTATCGGTAAGTTTTAAAAAGAAAGAAATTCCTATTACACAACTGACTAGAACCCTCAATTTTTCCAACTTCAAATGAGGTTGATTTGGTCAAGAGTCCATAATTCCAAGACTCTACAGAAGAGAAGTGTTAAAGAATAACAGTAATAAAAAAACAGGGAAGATGTACCTATTATATTATTCATATGATCACTAAATGTACTAAAGTCATATACCTTTCTTTAAACAAGTTGATGAAAAATCTATTTAAAAATCCAGAAAAAATAGAACTAAAATTGAACTGTATGTATGTTTAAATTAGTTTGCCTCCTTTCTCTCATGAAGTCTGAAGTTTGAAATTTATAGTGCATTTGCAAAAACAAAAACAAAAAATACCTGTTTAGATGCGTTATTACATATCTGAATACATCATAGTTTACAGGATGAAATTTCTTAACAATTTCTTTCAATGCATGAAGACGTTCTGTTTTATCTGTGATTTCTGTAAAATTAGAAAGAAATATGTTGAAATGCATACATTTAAAAATATGTGAAAAAGCTTCCCACTTTGTTTATTGTAAAATACAATGAACAATCTTTTTGAAGCACACAGGATAGGTAAACAAAAACATAATATTCTAAAGAACCTGCTAAATACTTTATCATCTATTATAACAGCCTTTCTCCAAATAAAGCCAATCAGAGAAGGTCTAAGTGACTCAGACAGAGTAAGACAGGAAATGGTGATACTGAGTAAAGTACCTATTTTCCTACATTTTTCAAAAAATTGAAGACATGAGGCCAAAGTTAATTTGACTTTAAAAAATTTAAATACGCATAAGTACACACCATTCACAGGTTAAAATTTTACTGAAATACATTATAGATACATTCATTTTAAGAGTTTATTCTCTTACAAAGCCTCTGAGTTTGAATCAAAAATGCAAATCTCAAATTTCTAGTACAATGATCTTCAAACTTCTAGAAGCACTGAGTCACTTGAGAGACAACCAGCTAACACTAAATATTCCTGGGGAACACCCCCTAGATTCTAATTGTGTTTACTTGGAGGAAAATAACATTTAAGAAAGATTCTTAAAAGCTAAATTCTCATTAGCTACACATGCTAGTGAATGACTGATTTTAACAAATAGCAAATCAATACATAAAACCCACCATCACCATCCCTCTCCAAAAAAGGAGGCTTATAACTTACTTGCTGCTTCCAATAACTCTGGATGAAGAGAATATGGAATTAAGGGGTCTGGCAGATCTGCAAAGAAAGCTTTAAGAGCTCCAGCCACAGCATTTACTGTTACTTCCATTGATACTAGACTGATATTATGATCTGTAAGACAAAAATTTAAATTTAAATTTAGAAAATAAAACTTTAATATGTAAGAGAAGTAAGCTAAACAGGTACTTGTAAATCCAAAGATTTTAGAATCTTCTCATCAGCCATGTTTCTTTATAGGTCGATTCATCCCTCCTCCACTGTTCTAATGTAAGTTTGCCTGACGTAAGGGAAGAGAGATCTAAGCAAGAAGCATTTTCTATTACAACAAAAAATGCTATTAGGCTTATTAATATGTTGAAGAACATTAGCTTTCACTAAGATCTATCTTTTGAAGTATTTTGTTTATGTAAGCTATTTAAAAAGGCAATAAGAAAACAAAGACAAAAGATAGGAAATAAACATTTAAATCTGAGTTTATACCTACGAGTTTATGCTTAACTTTTTATACAAAATATTTTAATTTCACCACTTAATCAGTGAAATTCTGACTTAAAAAACAAGAATGGAACATACTAAATAAAGGTGTATCATAAGGTTAATTTGCTATTAAAAGAATCAATATTTTCCTTTTATCAGTATAATGGATACTTATGATGGAAAAAGTACACAGTCCAACAAGAGAAAAAAATTACTCCTATCACCTAAAGATAATCACTGTTTATACTTACTTTTAGCATATTTCCTTTCAGCCCTTTTCTACTTGTTAAAAAAAATAAAACCAGACAAATCATAAATACATTTTATACTGTATTTCATTTTTAAGGCATTATCTAATAAGATTATTAGAATTTCACAGGCAGCTTTTTTTTGTTGTTTTTTATTTATTTTTTAAAGATTTTATTTATTTGACAGAGTGAAACACAGCCAGAGAGGGAACACAAGCAGGGGGAGTGAGAGAGGGAGAAGCAGGCTTCTTGCCGAGTAGGGAGCCTGATGCAGGGCTTGATCCCAGGTCACAGGCAGCTTTAAAAAACTTTTCTGGGGCGCCTGGGTGGCTCAGTGGGTTAAAGCCTCTGCCTTCAGCTCAGGTCATGATCTCAGGGTCCTGGGATCAGGCCCGCTGCGGCTGCTCTCTGCTCAGCAGGAGCCTGCTTCCTCCTCTCTCTATGCCTGCCTCTCTGCCTACTTGTGATCTGTCAGATAAATAAATAAAATCTTTAAAAAAAAAACAAACAAACAACTTTTCTGTGTGTGCTAGGTAACATTTAATTGTAATACAACTGAAAATTTGAAAAACAGTAGTAAGAACCTACATATATCCTTAACCCTTTATTAACCTTCTGTCCTAGTTTTAATGACCACAAAATATTCCCCCAGATCTAACAATTTACACAATATTTCATTACTGAATACTTGGATTTCATTTAAAAAACATTACAGATACTATGATAAACATTTTTATATAATAAATCTTATTTTCTTAGGCTACATTCCTTGTAACAATAGCTATCTGAAGAATATTTAATATGGTCATAGAGAAAACTTCATTATCTCATTATTCATCATAGTTCGTTCTTCTAATTACTCCCATTCTAAATATGAAAAAGTAAGGATTTAGAAAAATTAACTTTCCTATGGCACAAAGACAGCAAGTGGCAGAACCAGAAAACAAAACCAGGAAACTGAATTCAAGAGGTCCTAGTACTAACCACTACCTGCTCCTTCATTACTGTTAAGTGAAACTGCACAAATCTGGTATTATAAAATCCAGTTTATCCACCAAAATATTTTTTAAAAAATTAAGTACTATATATATGCTTTTTTTTTCCTTTTTAATTTATTTATTTGACAGAGAGAAACATAGCCAGAGAGGGAACACAAGCAGGGGGAGTGAGAGAGGGAGAAGCAGGCTTCCCGCCGAGCAGGGAGCCCGATGTGGGACTCGATCCCGGGTCTCCGGAATCATGACCTGAGCCGAAGGCAGTCACTTAACCAACTGAGCCACCCAGGCGCCCCTATATATATA
>PITA01013534.1:18709-56969 GCA_004023965.1 Spilogale gracilis | reverse complement strand
CAGCAATCTCACCTTTATTGTAATCAGAGACAAAGTTATATAGAGGGGAGAGGAGGGAGTAAAAGAAGTAGTAGGGGCCAATAGGAACTCATTACGTGACTATCACTAAGGCCTTAGGCAAATTTCAGGCCGGACTGCTGGGCAGGGCTAAGTTCGCCAGTGTGCCCACGAGCTAAGAGCCCAGCGGGAAGATGCAGCTAGGTCACGTAAGCGAAAGTATTCTGGAGAAGCCCAAGAGGCCACCCCAGCCGACTTCCACTAATGCCCGCAAACTAGCGGGCGCCAGGAGGTCCCAACACAAGGCCATGTTGCCTTCTTTGGGCACACAGATGTGATCGAGGGACATTTCGTAGCACGTCACTCTGACCATAAGCTCTCCAGGTCTAGTGCTTTCTTTAAGGGCTACAAAATCATCACCACCATCACCATCATCACCATCATCATCATCGTCATCATCATCACCATCATCATCATCGTCATCATCATCATCACCATCATCACCACCACCATCACCATCATCACCATCATCACCACCATCATCACCATCATCATCATCACCACCATCATCATCACCATCACCATCATCACCATCATTACCATCATCACAATCATCACCACCACCACCATCATCATCATCACCATCATCATCATCATCACAGAATAGTAAGTCTGTCCCAGGGCCTCAGGCACAGCCTGGCACTAGGGGCTATGTATGGTCCCACCCCTGGGGCTCTGTAGGGTCCCCTTTTGCCCCCACCTTCCCTGTAAATCTGTGCAATGCTAGCTTTCTATTTTTGCAAAAACAAACGAACAATAACTCATTTTTTAGGTGTGTATGTGTACATAGGTAAGAAGTGTGTGTGTGTGTGTGTGTGTGTGTGTGTGAACACACATGTGCAGAGAAAAGGAAGGACAGACTTTTGGCATTGGTTATCTCTGGAAGGTGGAGTGAGAAACAGGGATGGAGAAACTTTCACTTTTTACTTTCTATTTCCTTAGTGGTTGCATTTATTACTGCAAGCACATATCACCTGTAATTTTTTTTCCACCAAAAAAAAAAAAAAAAAAGGAATAGAGGGAGCCAGATTTTGGTCCTAGCTCTACACTAAATCCCTGTGCTTAGCCAAGTGTATTCCCCTCTCCTGGCTTCAGTATCCCCCTGTCTAGGGCAGTTTTGTCCTGAACACACAAGTGCAAAGCAGAACTCATCTGGTCCCTGGGGTCAGACCTCAGGACTTGGGTCTATTCAGGGAGCACCTGTCTATTCCACCCAAGACCAAGGCAAGAGCCACAACGCCCCAACTACAACCACAGCTTCCTTCCCTGAGGGCACCCACCCCAGCACCAAAATGGATGGAACAAATCTACCCATGTGGCTCAGGGAAGAGAGGGGGTGTCCTCTGTCTTAGGTCCCCATGGCACGTGGTCAGGCCTCAGTAAAACCTGTAACACAATCAAAGAGAACATAGGCCTTTGGAGAGCAAGAGATTTCTATGGAAAGAGAGGGAAAGGATTCTCAAAGGACCCTCAGAGTTGACTTAGGCCCTCCAGCCTTGAAAATAAGGATGCCATGGGCCAGAGAGAGCAGAGACAGGCTAGACTTGCACGGATTTACAGGGGAGGTGGGGGTCCAAGGGGACCTTACAGAGCCCCAGGGGTGGGACCCTACATAGCTCTGAGTGCCAGGCTGCACCTGAGGCCCTAGGACAGAGGCCCCTGCCCTCATGGAGGGTACAGCCCTAATTTGGACTGAATGGAAGCTAAGAGCACAAGGAAGGCAAAACTGAAGATCAGACCAAGGGAAAAGTTTGTATCTGTAAAGTGCCGTTAGCAAACCTCCCCCCTTCACTCGGCATGTGCACACGTGTGTTGCTGATGCTTCCTCCATCGGCTTGCATTGTCCATGTCAACAGCTGTCTTAGCACCCTCTAACGTCCTCTGTCCTACAGCCTCACCTGGTCCTGTGAGCACACAACAGGGGCACAGGGCAGATCTGGGGACGCAGCAGAGTGCAATGGTTTGGTGTCCAACCTTTGGAGTCAGATAGACTCACGGGCAAATTTCACCCTCCTTCTAGCCTCTTCCTCCATGTCTAAGCCCCACCCCAGGGTCACCCTACTCCCTCTCCTGAGAGACCTCCTCCCATTGCAGGAATGCGCCCTGTGAGGACCTCTGATCTCCCACCCTGTGCTTTTTCCCTCCCTATGACCCTACCAGGATCGCCACATACAGAGATGAGGAGGGGACCAAAACCAAGCCCACACTCCATGCCATGCCTTGGCACATTGCTGCAATCCTCTGAGTGAAGCCCTTTTCCTAATTTCCTCAAAGCTATCATAATGAGCTAGAGAGGCCCCAGTCCAGGCCAGAGGACATCACTGGGTGCTCTTATCTGAGACACAAAGATAGGCGCAACACACACTCCCAGAAAGTTCTGGCCCCTTAAACTTGACTGGAAGCCATTATCTGGATACAGGGTCCCCGCCCAAGCAAGAGGCATCTCATCCCGTGGCACACCTCCAGGGCCAGGCTGAGCTGCCCTGGTCCACAAGACTCACCAGCGAGAGCTGTCACAAGCACACAGAGGTGGGTCTCCAAGAACCCAAGCTCCCCAGCATCAAGCAACATTTCACACCAATTGTCTGGCACGGGGTTGCCTCCTCACTGAACCGTGGCCTCAAGGGCAGGAAATGTATATCATCTCCTGGCCCCCAGTACCCAGCATCAGTCCAACTCAGCACATTGTCAGTGTAGCCAGAAGTGTGGGCCCTGGAGCCAACCTGTTTGGGTTCCAATACAGACTCTGTCACTGTTTGCTGTGTGATCCTGGGCTTGTAACCTCACCTCTCTGAACTGGTTTCATCACCTGTAAGGCACAGCCAATAACGGTACTCATCTTTGAGGAGTATTGCAGAGATTAAAAGAGATCATGTATATTGGGCACCTGGGTGTCTCGGATGGTTGGGCATCTACCTTCAGTTCAGGTCATGACTCCAGGTCCTGGGATTCAGTCCCACATTAGGCTCCTGGCTGCTTAGCAAAAAGGCTGCTTCTCCCCTCCCTTTGCCTCTCCCCCTGCTTGTGTGCTCTCTCTGTCTCTCTCTCTCAAATGAATAAATAAAATCTTGAAAAATAAAAGAGATAATATATATCAAGTGCTTAACACAGGGCAGAGCACACAGTAAGATTTCAATATAATTTTAGCTATTACTGGTGTTACTATAAGTATTATTACCTCAGCTTGCATTGACTTCTGAACTTCTGATTTCATAGGTTCTGGTATCTGGAGAGGCCTCATGTCAAATAGGAAAGCTGCAGGCACCTGGGTGACTCGGTTGGTTAAGCATTCAACTCTTCGTTTTGGCTCAGGTCATGCAGATCTTGGGATTTTGAGATCGAGCCCCGTGTTGGGTTCCGTGTTCAGCAGGGAGCCTGCTTAAGATTCTCTCCCTCTGCCCCTCCCACGCTTATATACACACTCTCTCTTTAAAATTAAAAAAAGAAGAAGAAAAGAAATCAAATAAGGAAGCTGAGGCTCAGAGAGGTTAAGAGACTGAGTAAGGTCACACAGCTCGTAGGAGACTGAGCTGAGTCTCAAAGGCAAACTTCCTACATCAGCGATATTTCCTCAACATCCCCTGAATCTTCTCTCATCTGCCTTCTCATTCTGGCTCCAGATCTTACATGGTTCTGTATTATCTTCTAACTTTCTCATGTGTAGGCATATAGGAGAATGCTTTTGTGTCTGTGTGTGCATGTTAGCAGGTGCCCATGGGTTTGAGAGTAGGTGGGGCTTGGTTATGTGCTTCTGGGCACACCCAGGTGTGTACACTTGCATCTATGTGGGTGACTGTGTCCACATACATTTGCGCTAGGGGGTAGGTGAGTGTGAGCATGTGCCCGAACACATGCAAGAAACCTTGCAAGCCTTCACCATGTGTATGTACATGTGTGGAGCTGTTGAGGGGTGAGTTCTCTCCCTGCATGAGGGAAAGATCACCGAAGTCAGGGCTGTATCTTCCACTTTGTGGTGCCCTCCCTGTGCCTGGCACAGTGTTGGGCGTGCAGCAGGCCTCAATAAACACGGGTAGAATGGAAAGTGGCATGGGGAGGATTTCTACCTCCTCAGCAGCCTCCGCTCCTGAGCTCAGCAACTATAGGAGGGGTGTTCCCCGGGGACCCTATCCAGCTGGGCCATCCCATGCCTTCCCTGAATCAGGCAGTAAGTGCAAAACAGCTGGGTGAAGCCATCCCCAGGGGGCAAGATGAAGTGGGTGCCCAGGGACATACCCCCAGCTTGAGGGTGCTTACTTAAGCGGCAGTAAAGGAAACAAAAGATGAAATACATCAGCCATTGGCAGCCATAAAAAGAGCAAAATCACTCAGCGGAAAGCCACGTGCTATCCATCATCCGGCCCTTCTCCACTTCAGCTGCCGAAGCAAGTGGGTTTTTTAATGCCATCCAATTCATTTGCATTCGTACTGCCACTCTTTTATGGTATCAGGGGTTGCCAAGAAGATCTGAGCGGTTTTTTAAAGACGTTGATAAACCATTTCCGCCAGGGAATAAAAGTTTTTGGGGGAAAAGGGAAAAGAAAGTTTTCCAAAATAATGCATTCCGTCTGCAGAGTGACGGGTAAGTGATTCTGTGGATGTATTGGCCCCATAAAACTGAGCAAGGAGTTCGGCTTAAATGTGCTCTGTGCTGGTGAGATGAGCAGTTCATTCATTTTGTAGCTGAGTTGAGACCTGAAACTTTGCAGGGAATCACTAAGAAGAGCTTCAAAGGCAGCCTGTGCCTTGTGTGTGACCAGAGCTTTGTGACCCCTAAGACATATATAGAATTGTCAAAGTCTCTGGGCCTTACAGCTTCATCTAGGGCTCCCTACTGGCATTGAAAGTGTAGCAGCAGGGGCGCCTGGGTGGCTCAGTTGGTTAAGCGACTGCCTTCAGCTCAGGTCATGATCCCGGAGACCCGGGATCGAGTCCCACATCAGGCTCCCAGATCAGGCTCCCTGCTTGGCAGGAAGCCTGCTTCTCCCTCTCTCACTCCCCCTGCTTGTGTTCCCTCTCTGGCTGTGTTTCTCTCTGTCAAAAAAATAAAATCTTTAAAAAAAGAAAAGTATAGCAGCAAATGATTCAGCGGGGGGGGGGGGGGATCTCCTCTCCTTCCATAGGTCTGAGAGCCTAAGCAAGTAAATCAAACTGTCCCATACCAATACGACATCATTACTTACCCTCTTGCAACACCTGACTAAGCGCTACCCCATGACTTGGTTTTGCAGCCAGACTCTGGCTTCATGACCTTGAGCAAGCTCCTTTGCAGTCTGGGCTTCAGTTTATGCAGCAACCAACAGAACACACTGGTCTAAATGTTTGGTCTGCTAAAGAAGTCAGGTATAACCACCCCATGTTATAGCCAGCTGAGGCTCAGAGAAGGGAAGTTACTTGTCTAAGCCCACACACCTGGTAAAGTTAGGGGCAGGACTTAAACATGGGCTTCCCAATTCTTGGGTTGGGGCTTACTCCTACCTCCTCCCTCTCACATTTTGGATATGTGTTATAAATTAGGCAGTTGTCTACTACTTCCCTGCCTTCCTGGAAGCTGGGAGTAGAACAGAGGGAGAGATGGAATAATCCCAGAGAACCCCGCTCCTACTGAGAGGACTGCAGTATTTTCCAGAAGACTTCCCAATCAAGAGAGTATGAAGTGCCCCAATCCCACTCAATCCCAAGTGAGAACTTCCAGATTCCCTCTAACTCTGAGCTTTATATTCATTACCATTGTTCATACATGAAGACACAGTAGGTGACTTCTGAATGTGTTGGTCTGTCCAGCAATAGGAAGATCTCTCAGCCCCCAAAATAACTGCCCTAACCCTATCATCCTGTCAAACTTCCCACCATTAGTCACCCCCATGGGTCAAGGCACTGAAGATACTATTAAAACTCAAGTGATATCTCCCTGGAGGAACACAAGTGACAACTCTCTGCTTCTCCTTGGTCCATTGCCTAACAAGTTGAAGGGGATATTAAAAGAACAATGGTCTCTGAAGGATGGAGAGGTTTAGAGTACCTATGATGAGTAGGTGAGTATCATGTACTGGTGGGATGGGCAAGGCTGAAATAGGGAGGAAAGTGCCAAGACAGCTGCAGGGAGGTCAGCATTCTGGCAGCAGGAACAACTAATAAGAATGAGCACCATTTATTGAGATCTTACTATGTTCCATAATTTATTTATTTTTATTTCATTTGACCTTTACAACAACATGCTAGGAGGTAATTTCCAATCATTCTCCTTTGACAGAAAATGAAACTGAGACCCAGAGAGATTAAGTAACATACCCAAAGTCACACACAAGCTAGCAAGTTACAGTAGAGCTAGGATTCAATTCCTACCATCCAATTCTAGAGCTATACTTTGCCAGCTCAGTGAACAACCAGGTCATAGGATCATAGGTTGTGGCAGATATCAGCACCCTGTCCACAACACCTTACAGGCAAATGCTTGCTAGAGACCCTTGAAGACCTATCCTATGAACTCCTCTCCTTGAGCATTGCCAAACTCGAATTTGTGATACTCCCCTCCTATCCATATACTCTCATATCCCTCCTGTATTCCAAACTAACCTAGAAGTCAAGCTGGACTCCTCCTTTTTGTTCACCTCCCACCTCTTACTTCTCACTAGGTCCTGTCTTATCCATCTTCTGTACCCTTCTTGCTGAGCCTGTGAGCTCAGGCTTGGGACAGCTCATTGCCTACCATCCCCTTTTTCCTTCTTACATGCCCCAGCATCCTGCAACTTCCCATGCAGGCAGTCACAGGTCCCTGATGGGGTTTTCCACCACCCACTTCTCTGACCATGGATCACTGATCATACAAATCTGCACAACATCTTAGGGAGGGAGCTGGGCTCTTGAACTTATCAGCTTGTCCATTTGGGCAAACAGCTTCCTTTCAACCCCTCATATGGAACCTCCCATCTGTCAGGTAAAGAGCTTAGAAGTGGGTAAGAGCTAGCTATTGCCTTTGAGGGGTTCAGAGTACAGCAGCAAGACAGATACATGATAAGGCCATTAAAATAGTCTGATAAGGCTCTGAAAGGAAAGCATCTAAAAGAAAGAGCACAAAGGAGGGAGCAATTAGGTAATTAATAATGACAGCTACTGTTTATTGATTATCTATCATACACTAGGCATTTTACTTATATGAGTTCACTTGATCCTTCCACTGAAGCTTCCAATAAGACATAATTATCCTACTGTTTAGATAAGAAAGAATAAGTTTGGAGAAGTAAATAATTCTCTCAACGCTACAACCAGAATGTCCTTGGGATTTCCAATACTCCTCTTCTTCTTATGTTCATAACACAGTCTCATTCATGACCTCCTTCCAGTGTTGTCTGGGCCATCCTTAGTTTCCTCATTTACCCAGAGAACAGCATGAGGTAATAATTTCTGTGTGGCCTCCATTTTCTCATCTATAAAATGGGGATAATAATAAAGCCCACCACAAAATGTTGTGCTAAGAATCTAAAGAAGCTAATATACAAAAAGCATTTAGAGCAGTACCTAGCACAGAGTCAGGGCTATATGCTGATATATTTTTCTTGTTAATATTATTTTCATTGTTATTTCCAAGGCTACCATCTTGACTTGAGCCTCTGGATCACCTTGGGCTCATTGAGGAGCCCATCATCCATGTTTATCATGGACTCCTCCTTTTTGTTCACCTCCGACCTCTGGGAGGTGGAGTTTATCACATGATACAGATGAGAGAGGTGCCAGGGTGGCTCAGTCAGTTGAGGACCAGACTCTTGATTTTGGCTCAGGTCATGATCTAAGGGTCATGAGATTGAGCCCCACATTGGGCTCCATGCTCAGCAGCAGAGTCTGCTTGAGATTCTCTCTCCTTCTCCCTCTGTCCTTCCCCCCATGCTCTTTCTCTCTCAAATAAATAAATCCTTTTTTAAAAAGATAAAGTTGAGAGTCACCTGTACTGACTGAGCTGTAAGTGAAAGCTTCCAACCCCCTCCCACCCACCCAGCTCTTCCTCAAGCCATGGCGACCAAGCTTCTCCCACACCCCCATTTCCACCATCAGTGGAGGGCTCCAAGCCCCTCACTTCCCCAGCCTAGTGAACAACAACAACAAAAAGTCGGGAGAAGAGCCAGAAGGGCCTGAGAGAGACCGGTGGAGAAAGGGAAAAGGCTGTTTTTCTCCAGGGGTCTAAATTTAGTGGTAAAAGGCATGCTTGTGGTTCATGATCAAAAACCCTTCTGCCTCCAAGAGCGCCAGTGTTGGCAGCTGTATCTATGACCAGCCAAGAGACTCATGTCAGAAACTGCCCATTCCTGGTGAATTTCAATGAGGTGCCCTTTCTGTGAGGAGGAGGAAAGCCATCATTTAAAAGACGAAGGCTGCTTTCACTTGGCAAGATAGGGTGATAGAGCAAATGCTGCCTAGGGGCACAGGAAGAGAAGGCTAGGGGTCTTTGCCACCACAAGTCACACACAGTGCATGTCAACAAGGTCCCTGCTCTGTTCCTTGTCTTGGGTTGCGTGCCAGCACGCAGGGGTGCATCTGACACTATCCCACATGTAAACAAGCAATGACTGGACAGAAAAATGTACCACGGCAGAGAGATGTACAGTGAACTCAGTAGGGAGGGGGCAATGGAATCATAAACGCAACGAGGGACAGAGAGGATTTCACCGAGTGGACATGCAACATGCATGAATATATTTGAGAAGGGTCTTGAGAGAAGAGCAGGAGTTCAGCAGGTAGAGAAAAGGGCTGGGGTGGGTGTGGGGAAGCATTCAGAACAGAAAGGATAGCATGAGCTAGGTTGAGGATGCTTGTGAAAGCCCAGAGTATCAGGAAATGAGGCTTTGTAAGAATTTGTCAAGACCAGGGAATGGTTTGGAGTCAAACTGGAAAAGAAGCCAGGCCAGCTTTGGAAAACAGTGTGGATAGTCCTTAAAAAATTTAAAAATAGAGCTACCTGCAATTGAACTACTGGGATCAACCCCAATGATACAGATGTGGTAAAAAAGAAGGGCCATATGTACCCCAATATTCATTGCACCAATGGCCACAATCACCAAACTGTGGAAAGAGCCAAGGTGCCCATCAACAGACAAATGGATAAAGAAGATGTGGTCCATATATACAATGAATATTACGCCTCCATCAGAAAGGATGAATACCCAACTTTTGTAGCAACATGGACCGGATTGGAGGAGATTATGCAGAGTGAAATAAGTAGAGAAAGTAGAGAAAGTGAAATATTATATGGTTTCACTTACTTGTGGAGGATAAGGAGTAATATGGAGGACAGTGGGAGAGGAAAGAAAATGTGAATTGGGGTAAATCAGGGAGGGAGATGAAACATGAGAGACTTTGGACTCAGAAACAAACTGAGGGTCTTGGAAGGGAGGGGGCAGGGGGATGAGTGAGCCTGGTGGTGGGTATTGAGGGCATGTATTGCATTGAGCACTGGGTGTGGGGCATAAACAATGAAACTTGGAACACTGGAAAAGATAAAATAATGTATTTTTAAAGATAAAAAAAATGGGGAAAAAAAAGTTCGGGCCAAATGGCTGTATATGCAATGGTTTAAAATGTGGCTTTCCAAAAAAGGGGTGGGAAGGGCGCCTGCCTGGCTCAGTCAGCACAGCATGAAACCCTTGGTCTCAGGGTCATGAAGTCAAGCCCCATAATGGGCATGGAGCCTACTTTAAAAAAAATGTGTATTTCCTCTTTTAAAGAACTGAAGGATTTCAAAAAGGAGATGGTATAATGCACGCATGCTTGATGAGGCACAGAGTTGTAAGAATGTGGACATTCTTGACTCTTCTAGAGAAAGGAAATGAAGTGTTCAACTTGAGGTTTCTGACTTGGGGCTGGGCTGGGCAGAGGGCAAAAAGGATGCTGAACAACTCAACAGCAAAGAAACAAATAATCCCATTAAAAATGGGCAGAAGATCTAAATAGACATTTTTCCAAAGAAGATATACAGATGACCAACAGACATATGAAAAGATGCCCAACAGCATGCATTATCAGGAAAATATAAGTCAAAACTTCATGAGATTATCACCTCACACTTGCCTATTAACAAAAAGACAAAAAATAACAGCTGTTGGTGAGGAAGTGGAGAAAAGCGAACCCTAGTGCACTGTTGGTGAGAATGTAAACTGGTGCGACCATTATGGAAAACAGTATGGAGGTTCCTCAAAAAATTAAAAATAGAACTACCATATGATCCAGTAATTCCACTTTAGGGTATTTATACAAAGAAAATGAAAACACTTAGAAAGATACACGCACTCCCATGTTCACTGCAACATTATTTACAACAGATATGGAAGCAATCTAAGGGTCCACTGATGAATGAATGGACAAAGAAATTATTGTACATATGCACAGTGGAATATTACTGAGCCATAAGAAGCAATGAAATCTTGTCATTTGCAACAACCTGGATGGACCTAGAGTGCATTACGCTAAGTGAAATAAGTCAGAGAAAGACAAATATTGTAGTATCTTGCCTATATGTGGAATCTAAAAATCAAAAACAAAACAAAAACCAAGCTCATAGCTATGGAGAACAGACTGGTGGTTGCCAGAGGCAGGGGGTTGAAGGGTCAAAAAGGAAAAAAGGAAAAAATTGCAGATGTTAAAAATAGAAACTTTTATATATAAACAAACAAACAAAAGGTTAGTTTTTGACTGTGGGACATGAAATTGATAGCCAACCATTAATAAAACATAAATTTTCATTCTTACTGACTTTTTAAAAGTGCCTAAGACATTTTAGCTGGAGAATGGGTAAATTAATTCAGGGGAATACAGAAAGACTCTGGTCAGCCTCAGGGTAGGTCGGCCAACCAGATGATGATGTCCGAGGATTCTCCAAGACCAACAGAGGCCTGGAGCTCTAAGCCAGCTGGGATGTGGGGTCTGTGATCCTAGACCGGCAAGAGGTGGACCTAGAGCCCAAATGCCCAGCCCATATTTCCCTCCACCACCCTCACCCCGCATCCAGGATAGTAAATACATTACTTCCTATATGCCAACCCTGATGGATTGCTGGTGTCTACCAAAATTGTTATTTGAAAAGATTATAAGACCATATCTGGGCCCAATGGAAAAGAAAACTCTGATTGATTAGCAACGTCTGTCATAGATGCTGAGTCGGGAGAAGTCATACATGTATCTCACACTTGTTTTCCCTGCACTACACACTTGATTTCTTGCTGAGAATTACTGAGATGAGCCTTGGATGCTTTGCTTGAGAGCAGTGGGTGCACCGGGGTGGGAACAATTATAGCTGGGATCCATGAAACTGACCATCTGTGTTCTGTGGATCTCCAGCTAGTGGAGCCTAGAGGAGTACCAGGTATCTCCATCTCTAGGGCTGCTCCCTGGCACCCTGAATGGCATCTTAGAAACCCCTCCTGGGAAACCCATGGACTCCCCCAGACACTGACCAGTTCCTGGAACATAAATAATACCCAAGCATTCAGAGGCCATGTCAAAAAGCAGTACAAGCCATAAAGAGTAAAAAAGGGAATCTTTCAGGTTAGAATTTCTTCACCTGGAACCCACAGATGAGCTACGGGAGTATAAACCCCTTGAGATTAGACATAGATTATTCTAAATATGTGCATTTTTCTTAAAGGAGGTGTTTAGTGTTTGTCAAGCTCTCAAAGACAGCCATGGCCAAAAAACGCTTCACTCACTGCTCAAGATGAAAGAGAGTAATGAGATACAAGTGAATTCTGCTGGGGTGAAGAAGACGAAGCATCCACATCTCAGCAGGAAGTGAACTTCTGGGAGTATCATCTGTCTACTCAGCCATTATAATCCACTTAGCTTTAAAAAGTGTCTTCCAAATCTGAGATACAAATCTGGAGCTACTTTTGAGTATCAGGTAGCTCAGAAATCCAGGGAGGCATATTTTCTCAAAAAAAAAAAAATGTTCTTAATTTTGTCAATCTCTCAAAGAGATCCATGCTCCCCAAAAGGTCTCAACCACTGCTGAAGATGAAGAAAAACAATTCTGTCTGTAATCAAATAAGCAGTGAAGGTTTGGGGGACCAGCAAAGGCAAAAAAAAAAAAAATCTCTTGTCTTGTCCTGGTTGCACAGCTAGAATTGGCCGCACCGGACACACTGTCCACTGCAGGAAACTGTGGTAGATTAGGAAGATGTTTTGGACATTACATACGGAATTTAATAGAAGCGCCAGCAACTATTAAGCTTAGGAAATTACATCACATGGGGATGGAGGGTCTGGGTCAAGGCCGGGAAATGGGACTCAGGGACAAGGGTTGGCAGCGCTGGATCATGAGCTGTGACACGTAGAGCTGTGTCCCTTCCATCCAGAGCACTGCTGTTCACTTGTAAACACCCATGAAATGGTGTTAATGTGTGATCTATCTATGTGCTCCCCAAGTCTACAGCTCTGGGACAGCAAAGTCTATGTCTGTTTTTGCCCCCGTAGTCACCTGACAGAATGGTGGGCACATAACAGATGTATTCAATAAATATTTGTTGAGTGAAATGGTAGATGAATGGATGGATGGATGGAGGGATGGATGGATGGATAGATGAATGGATGGATGAATGGATGGGTGGGGTAAGGTGATCCATCTGAGTGGCAGAATCTGTAGGAAAAACTAAATTCTGTGCCTCCTTGGTTTGGCATGCAGTACAGTAGCTCAAAAAACAGACTCTGGAGCCAAAGTGCCCATCAACAGACGAATGGATAAAGAAGATGTGGTCCATATATACAATGGAATACTACGCCTCCATCAGAAAGGATGAATATCCAACTTTTGTAGCAACATGGACTGGATTGGAAGAGATTATGCTGAGTGAAATAAGCCAAGTAGAGAAAGTCAGGTACCACATGGTTTCACTTACGTGTGGTGCATAAGGGGTAATATAGAGGACAGTAGGAGAAGGAAAGTAAATGGGAAGTAGGGTAATTCAGGGAGAGAAATAAAACAAGAGAGACTTTGGACACAGAAACAAACTGAGGGACTTGGAGGGAAGGGGGTGGGGGAATGGGAGAGCCTGGTGGTGGGTACTGAGGGCACCTATTGCATGGAGCACTGGGTGTGGGGAATGGGCAATGAATCTTGGAACACTGAAAAAAAAAAATTAAGTAACAATAAAAATAAATAAATAGATAGATAGATTTTTTAAAAAAACAGACTCTGAGGACACCTGGGTGGCTAAGTCATTGGGCGTCTGTCTTCGGCTCAGGTCATGATCCTGGGGTCCTGGGATCAAGCCCCGCATCAGGCTCCCCATTTGGCAGGAAGCCTGCTTCTCCCTCTCCACTTCCCCTGTGTTCGCTCTCTTGCTGTGTCTCTGTCAAATAAATAAATAAAATCTTTTTTAAAAAAGAAAAGAAAAGAAACAGACTCTGGAGGTAGACTGCCAAGTTTGGGTCTAAGCTCTACTCTTCATTTCGTGTATGATCTTGGGCAAAATAGTTACCCTCTCTGTGTCTCAGCTTCCTCACCTATAAAATAGAGATAAATAACAGCTCCCACCCTGTAGATTTACATGAAGACTGAGTTAATACATCTAATATTGAGAAGACTATCTGACATATAATAAGCACAAGGAAGTAAAATTTTAAGAAGCTACCTTGATATGGGGAATTGAGGCAAAGGAATGCAAGGGATAACAAAGGATTGAAAGCAAAAGTGGTCCATACTCCAGCACTCAGGCTACTACTACTGCCCCCTCCCCAACTCCTGCAAGGACCCTGTGCACTGAGACTCGCCCAGTGACCCCCAGAAACAACCTCCAAGGCTCTGGAAAGACATTTACCCTATGGCCTTTGGCCTTTGGAAGTGGTTCCATACCAAAAGGAAATGGATCCAAATCATTTCCAAACACCTGCTGTGGGTTCTTCAGGTCTGGAACATTCAGGTATCTCCAGAGTTTGATGGTGACAGGGAAGCAGCTAGAGGAATGGGAAAAGAGATCTGGGGGCCTCCGGATACCAGGCTTTATATGGACCATCCCACACTGCTGCTCCCGGTCCATGTGCCCCTGAAACACTAAGCACCAGGTGCCTCCCTCCCCTGCATCATAAACAGCAATGACAGTAAGAACCGCTCCGAGTACGGACTGTCTCAGCCACCTCCCCTGCTTGTCTGGTCAGCAGTGTGACAAGCAGAGCACCTATAGAAGGAATGATGGCTCTGACTCCTGGGTCACGTTCAGTGTAGGCACAGCCGCAGTAACTTCTATCTGCAGCCCAGATGGATGTTGAAATCCATCACAAATTAAAGACAGCAGGTGTCCTTGAAAATGTTCGTGCCGATTGCCATTTTGTTTCAAGGGGGCAGAGTGAAGACATGATCATCACACTGGCAATCCTGATCCTTTTTGTTAATCCCCCGATGTGCCAAAATAGATCCGTTTCTTCTAAATTTATCAAAGTGTTGACAGACCAAAAAAAAAAAAAAAAAAAAAGCCAAGCTGTCACATTGAAACAGAGACCTCATTTCGGTTTTCAAAATCAATGCACCCAAAGAGGTTCTATCATGGAAACAGTGAAACCGTGAAACCGTGCTGGACTGTGATTCAAAAGACAGAGACTCCAGTTCTTGGTGTGGTCCTCACTGGCCCAGGGGGTTTGAGAAACCACTTCACGCCCCTGGGCCTCAGAAAGCTCATCTGCAACGAGAGGAATTTGGACGAGAGGATACTATGCTGAGAAAAATAATAAAGTTTCATACTCCTCGCTTTGTCTCCATGCAAATTCTCTGAGTCATCCTCTCCTGCCCTTCCCTCCAAATGCTGATTGGCCCTTCTTCCTCCAGCGATTTGTCATAAATAAGGGAACATGGCAGGGCGGGGCAAGGGGAGGGACTGCCTGTGGCCCTCGAGAGCTCATTAGTGGGAACAGCTTCTCCACTGTGACTTCTGATCTTCAGCCCTAATTTACTCAAGTGGTCACAGGCAAAAGGAGAAGAAAATGAGGTGAAGCGAAGCATTGGTGTAGGGTAGCAGGGACTGGAGGGGTGGGCCACGTGACTGGCTGAGAGGCAGAGTCCCTCCAACTCAGATACACTGAGTCCCTGGCCAGGCCCGAGCCCTAGACTAAAAATGTGGGGACCCCAGAAGATCACAAGGATCACCCACCAACAAAGTGGGCCCTTGAAGAACATGAACCCCTTCAGAAAGCCTCCCAGGAAGGTCAAATTCATGGGCATCCCTCTGAAAACAAGCTTGAGAGCAATTGAAGGCCTTCTCAGAGACCAAGCTCAGAAAGGGGTTTGCAAAGGCCCTTTAACAACCAGAGAGCTGAGCGAGGGGTGGGGAGCGGGAGTGTTACGTGAGCCTGGGGAGAAAGCAGTGGGTCCAACACCAGAATGCCTAGAGAGTTGTGCGGTGTCCATGGTGCTGGTGGCCTTGAGGCCCCCAGCCAACAATGCATCCTGCCTGACCTCAGCCAACTCCAGAGCCTGATGCCTGCCCAGCTCTGCTTCTTGCCTGCCCATGACTCCCTCCGGCCAGCCCCAGGTCATGACCAGGCGGCTCTGGGCTGCCACCTCTGTCGGCCACCTGCCCGGATTCAAGCAGTTACTTCTGTTACCAGCTGCCTGTGCTTATGGTCCGTTCTCCCCAGCCTCTCCGAACCCAGCAGCCCCATTACCACTCAGTTCCTGAGAACAGAGCTGTGAGTGATAAATACATCACAGGGAGATGTGCCACGACTTGTCCCAGCACCCAGAAAACCAAGGCGCAAGATGCGAGGCAGGAGAAGACCCACCACCCTTCCCCACACCCCACTCCTACCAGAGTGCCCTAAACTGGCAGAGCAAGGCTTCCCCGAAAGAGGAAACTCATTGCTAAGAGGGAGCCCAGCCCAAGTGCAAATTCCCCAGCAGTCTCCCTGCGGCTCCGCCCGACCCCACTTTGCCCCACAAATACACCATCTTTGGGGATTTCAGAAAAGCTGTCACCAGCAGCTCGCAGGTGGCCAACTGCAGCACGGGAGACTTGATCCCAGGACCCTGGGATCATGACCTGAGCCAAAGGCAGCCACTTAACTGAGCCACCCAGGCACCCGCAAAGCCTATGCATTTTAACCACCACTGTTAACTACAGCCCTCTTGCCTAATTACCACCACCCTTCCAACAGGAACAGCCTGGGTTTCTTTTTCCAGAAACCCCAAGAAGCAACCCACCTCAAAGGAAGGCTTCTCCTGTCCCCTGCTCCTCTGGTCTACCAGATCTCTGGTCTGAGCTCCTGTTATGAGCCAGGCCTCGCTCCTAGTTTGCCAAACTGTCTGGAACTTGGGTTTGGACAACCCCACCTCTTCACTCAACCCCCTCCTTCTACCCAGGACCCCAGCCCTTTCCTCTTCACAAGCAGGGGTACTGGAGATGCAAAATGTGTCCTTAAGCCAAAAGTTCTCAAGCATTATGGCGCACAAGAATTACTGGGGAAATGCAAAGAAAACACACAGTCGTCACCCACTGAGACCCTGGAGCAGCAGATCTAGAAGCGGCCTGGAAATCTGAATGGCTAACAAGGTGATTCCTGTGTCCCCACAGCCCTGGACCCACAGTCCTGTGACTTTTCCTCGGGGCTGGAAGGTGGAACTAAGTGGAAATCTCAAATACTACATTTCTAAGGGGCTTTGAGGCTATGTAATGTTCCTTTTCTTCCCCCAACTTTACAGATGAGAAAATCAAGGCCTAAAGAGGAAAGGTGAATCCTTTCAGATCAGACCACTGGTTATTCGAGCCAGGACCGTAGCTGCTGCCCAGGGCCCATGAGGTGCAGAGAGCCGGGGCAGGGATGGTGGGAGGGGAGGCCACAGCAGCCCCACGGCCCTTGGGTCACTTAGTCGCAGGACCACGGGACCACTCAGCAGGGACTGGGAGCCTTTCGCACTGATTTATGAGGGGGCCTCCCCTGGAGGACTCCTGGATGGGAATGCCATTTGTTACTTCCCCAAGGAGGGCTCTAAAATGATGATCACAGCACATGACCCCGAGTGCATGCACGCGCACACACACATGGTCTCACCTTAATAACTCCCAGACCATCTGGTGCAACCACCCCTGGGACGCCCAGGCCTGGGTGTCAGTGTAGGGGCCATGACAGGAGGGGGCCCAGAGCCGGGTTCTTCTGACCAGCAGGAGATACGTTTGCACAGTGCGCTGAGTTAGAGCTGAAAGAACACCCGGGGCTGCCCACACCGATATCCAGGGCCAGGTGGGCTCCCAGGAGCTGCTCAGCTCATCGGGTGAGAGGTCTGCAGTGGCACTAGCCAACAGGACTTCTCATGATGATGGAAATGCTGCAGAAATGACACAGGACATCTGCTCTGTTCAATACTCCAGCCACGAGCTGCATGTGGCTAGTGAACACCAGAACCCCACTAAGGAGACCAAGAAACCCATTTTCTCCTAATAAGTACTAAAATGAGTGAAGATATTAAGCCATTTAAATCTCACAAGAGGGGGCAGCTGGGTGGCTCTGTTGTAAGCATCTGACTTCCACCCAGGTGTCGATCTCAGGGTCCTGGGATGGAGCCCCACCCATGTCGGGCTCAACCTTGTCTGCTCGTCCTGCCCCCCTCGGCCCGTCCCCTGCTCATGCTCACTCTCTCTCTCTTTCTCTCTAATGAACAAATAAAATCTTTTTAAAAAATAAATCTCACGGGGCGCCTGGGTGGCTCAGTTGGTTAAGCGACTGCCTTTGGCTCAGGTCATGATCCCAGAGACCTGGGATCGAGTCCCACATTGGGCTCCCTGCTCGGCCGGAAGCCTGCTTCTCCCTCTCTCACTCCCCCTGCTTATGTTCCCTCTCTCGCTGTGTTTCTCTCTGTCAAATAAATAAAATCTTAAATAAATAAATAAATCTCACAAGAGACTTCTGGGTAGAGACTATTATTTTGTCCATTTATAGAATGCAGAAGCCGAGGCACAGAGGTCAAGTAACTTGTCCAAGGTCACACAGCTAGAAGGCGGTGGTGGTGAGAATGGAAGTCAGGCAGTATGGATCCACAGTCCCTTCCAAAGCCCTCCAGTAAGGCCTGCCCTGCTGACGCGCTGCCCGGGACAACACACACACACACACACACACACACACACACACGCAGGGTCTGAGAATCAGAGCTCAGCTCTGGAGGGGGATGCTCACTTGGTGGAAGACAGCCCCTCCCGGGCCTCAGTAGGGGACCCAGTCGAATGAGCGAAACACCAGGCCAGCAGCAGCACTGGGAGCCTTGACTCAGTGAGAGAGACACGGGTCCCTGAGTGAGGCAGCAACAGTCTGGCAGGGGAAGGCCAGTCTTTGCCCTGGAACACCTCCCCATCAGATGGAAGTGGCAGGGACACTGCAGAGGTCATCGTTGTGGGGTCGTGAACAAGGGCAGGTTCCCATTGAACCGCCAGTGCCCTCCTCATCTGTGCTGCCTCTGTGTCAGATGGTCCCAAGGAAGCGTTTGCAGGTCCCGGGAGCACCAAGAGAAGCCCCAGAGAGCCTACGCAGAGCCTCTCTGAAAGTGAAGGTCTGGAGAAAGTATGGCATCGCGAAGATCACTTCTCCTGCACTCCGGGCTAGGGGAGCCCTGTTACAGCTAATTAGGAAAATACATTAAGAACACGACTTACAAATGGCCCCGTGGTTCCCTACATCTCATTTGCATTGAGCTGTTGTTACCTTATTGATTATATTAAATTAGGAGATAGTCACACCGTCTGCAATGCAACAATTATCATCATCAAACCAATTAGTATCAAATGGGATGTGGTCCCCGTCGTTCCAGCTCGGCACTTGGCTATTTCCAACACTGTCAGCCGGCCTTATGAAATAATTGTGTTTCTACCGAAACAGTGGCAATCAGCAGAAACCTTCCCAAGAGACCCTCCTCTCACTCCATGGCTCCGTGTCGGGATATCTTGTCACGCAAACACAAGCAAAATGATACAAGTGGAATCTTTGGCAGTGGAAGTCTCAGGGGGGCGAGGCGGAAGCTTAATGGGCAAATTGCATCAGGCCACGGGCAGCCTTCATCATCACAAGACTGTGTGAACACACACCTTCATGCAATGGCCGGGCCCCTGTAAGCCCTGTGTGCAGTCCCCCACAACTAGAACATACACACAGCACACGTCCAGACCCCCTCACTCACACACAGCCCCATGAACTTCATCACCACCGCCCCTCGAGCAAAGGCACACAACAAGCTCACACGCACTCACACTCACGCACTGCCACCCACTGCTGTCCCCGCCACACACAACACAACCTACACACCAGCACACCGAGGTACAGCGCACACACAAGCAAGTAGGCCCACACAGAACACACACACACTCACGATGATTTACCACAGTCCCACACAAGCACACACTGCACAACACACGTGTGAGCACACACTGCTTTTGGGGAGCTCCTCGATGGAATCCAGAGGTCTGCTCCAAGGATTCCTAAGACCCCCCCTGCTCGTGGCTGCTCCTTCTCTGCCCTCGCTGACATGCTGCCCCCAGGTCTGGAGCACCACTCTCCACAGTGTGGTTTGAAGCCTTGTCCAAGGTCCCTACCTGCTCTGTGGTCCCCCCTCTTGGTGACCGGGAAGGCGGCACATGAGGGGAGTCGGGCAGAACATCAGCTGCTCAGAGGTTTCCCGTGAAGAGGCGACCCTCGGAGAGAAGCGACACCATAAAATCCCTTGATGCCTTCGGTGCCTGTTCATTTGCTCACACAGCTTTAAGCCAGCCGCCATTTATGGAGTGCACACGGATGCCTGTCACCGGTTATTCCTTCATTTATGCAATCGATATTTCCGGAGAGCCTCCTCTGATCCGGTGCTATTCCAGGCACTGGAAATTCGACCAAACATCTGGCTGTTGTTTGGTCGAACATTTGGCTGTTCAAACAAAAACAGTCCCTGTTCTTGTGACACTTAGAGTCTAGAGGAAGAGACAGGGAATAACGTAATAAACCACTACATATATAAAATGTCAAAAGCTGTGAATAAAAATAAAGTCGACATAGAGTGTGGGGGTGCTGTTTTAGATAAAGGGATCAGAGAAGGCCACCCTGGTAATGTGACATTTGAGCAGAGATCCCGGAAGGAGAGGCGAGCAGCTGGTGCAACTATCTGGGAAGAGAGCATGGTCGCCGAGGGAACAGCCAGGGTCAAGTGTTGTGGTCTCTGGAGCAGCAGAGCGGCCAGCACAGCTGGAGAAACAAAGCAAGGTGGGCGCCTCGGTGGCTCGGTCAGTTAAGCATCTGCCTTCAGCTCAGGTCATGATCCTGGGGTTGTGCGATAGAGCCCAGCATCGGGCTCCCTGCTCAGCGGGAAGCCTGCTTCTCCCTCTGTCTGCTATTTCCCCTGCTTATAAACATGCTCTCTCTGACAAATAAATAATTAAATCTTAAAAAAAAAAAAAAGAAAGAAAGAAAGAAAGAGAAAAGAAAAGAAAAGAAAAGAAGGGAGGGACCTTTGGACAGGTGTGGCTTACTTCAGGTGCACTCTCGCAATCCTCACAGCTCTCTAGGACTGGGGTCCTAACATCTCCAGTTTGAGATGACAAGGCTGAGGCTCAGAGATGTGACGTGATGGTGCCAAGTCACACAGCTCTGAAGACACAGAGCAGAGACACATGCTCAGGGCTGCCCCTGACTCCCAGGCCCTCTCGTGCCCTCACAGCCCCCGTCTCAATGCCAAGCGGAGTCCAGGTCTGTTAACGCAGAACTGCATGGCAGCTCACTTACCATGGTCACCAAAATCACGACTGACCTATAATTCATCACTAGAGCTTGCATTACACACACGATTATAATGCACACGATCATGGTCATTAGTGGAGCTTACAACTGCAAACATCATTAATAACTCAGTGCTCTTTCCATCACCACTAACGGGCCCCTCCCGGGGTCCCCCACGCACACACACGGAGCCAGGGAGGGCCTGGTGGGAGCTGGGGAGCTTCAAAGCCTCTGCAGCCTGCCGCCAGCCCCCTATAGCTGCCACAGCGGCACCCACCCCACAGCCCTCCTCTCCCAGGTAGGCTCTGCTGCCGGGATTGCTCCCACTCACTTGGCCCTTTGGAAAGAGAGGGCAAACAGAATCCTGAAACATGCAGAGCACTGAACACTAGCTGCAGACAATCCACAATCCATGCTCCTCGTGCAGGCCAGAAGGATGCCCCTCAAACAAAAGTGCAGAGGTTTACAGACATTGCTAGAAACCCCTCCAAAATGAGGTCAAGGAAAATTCGGAAACAGTTTTCTGTCTGGATCTACAGAGTCAGTGCTAGATGTCAACACTTCCTCGTTCCATCTCACACTAGCCCTGGGGGAGAAGGATCAGTATACACAGTGTACAGATGAAGAAGCTGCAGCTCAGAGACGCTAAGCCACTGGCCTGAGGTCACAAAGCTAGTGCATGGAAGAGCTGGACTTTGAATCCTATGACCTTGCCTGAATTGTCCAGATCAGGGAGGTACCAGAGGGTCCGAGGAGGGTCATGGTGTGTCCCACCAAGTGTCCTGCCGTGAGACACTCACTCAGCTGTGCTGCTCTCCCTGCAGGTGCCTGTGAGAGGAGGCCAAGGGAATGGGAAAGGGAGAGGGTCTGGGGAGAAAGCAAAGAGAATTAAAGGAAAGGAGAAGGAATAAACGAGGCACCCCCCTGCCACCCTCATCCTCACCCCTGCTTCATCCTTTGTACCTAATATCCATTTGCAACACGTGATCCTGAATCCATACATATAGCAAGAACTGGACGGTCCAGGGACACCCAACTCTTAATTTGGGCTCAGGTCATTATCTCAGCGTCATGGGATCGAGCCCCGGGTCAGCCTCCATGCTCAGCGTGGAATCTCCTTCTCCGTCTCCCTCTGCCTCTCCCCTCCACTCACGTGCCCCAAGTGCCGCTCGTCCACTGTTCCGAACCCCTGTCTTCAGAGAGGCTCAGGGTGCCCAGCAGCACAGGCGCAGCCGCAAAGCCACACGATAGCGGCGCTTTGCCCACACTCATGCACTTCCCCATGGGTGACTCTGCTAACGCTGCAGCCTGCCGCCAGCCCCAGCCCCGTGTCTCCCAACTTCACTGCCTGGCAAACCTCGGTCACCTATTAAGACTCACCTCAAATGTCACCACCTCTGTGAAGCCACACCTGACTTGCAGGCAACAACCGTTGAGCATCAGAAGTGTCTGGAGAGTTCATTTTCTCCCCCTCCCGCCTTCCATCTCACTTCCTGGGGGTCACAACAGATGGGAGCACATTCTCTCATATAATTTTCCAGGCCCATACAAACACACACAAAACCACGTGTGAGTTTTCTTGCCCCTTTTTCTTTCTTTCTACCTGAATAATATGCACTGAATAAAAAAAAATAGGATTTGCATTACTCCAAACTTGCTTTGTTCACTTCACATATCTGGGACAAGCCTCCGAGTCGGTGCACGTGGACAAAAGTCCCTCCTCCCCACACACGTGACCACAGCCGAGCTCAGCCAGGTTATTCGGCCCCTTCCCTCTCCATGGGCATCCAATTACTTCTTTTCATCACAGCAAACAGTGTTGTAACGAGTGTTTTTGTACATTTATCTCTATAATATATATGCTGTTACTCCCATAGGAAGGAGTCCCAAGGGAAGGATTTGTGAATCAGAGGGGGACTGTATTTTAAATTTTAATTGCTACTGCTGATTTTGTTCCTTAATGTTTATAGCAATTCTCGCTCCCAGTGATGTACGCAAGAACCTTCTTCCCCCACCATGGCTAGAACTGGACATTCACTGCCTTTTTACTCTTGCCAAGAGATGGATGATAGTATCTACCTCATACAATTGTGAGGTTTAAATATAAAATATAGTATCCACTAAGTTCCTAATAAATATCAGCCATTTATATGACTCCGATGTCACCTCATTATCGTATATCTAAGGAGAGCCTAGAGTACCTGATGTGACTTCTAGGTTTAGGAGATTGTGTTGTTGTTTTTTGTTGTTGTTGTTTTTTAAAGATTTTATTTATTTGACAGAGAGAAACACAGCCAGAGAGGGAACACAAGCAGAGGGAGGAAGAGAGGGAGAAGCAGGCTTCCTGCCAAGCAGAGAGCCCGATGGGGGACTCGATCCCAGGTCTCTGGGATCATGACCGAGCCAAAGACAGTCACTTAACCAACTGAGCCACCCAGGCGCCCCTGTGTTGTTGTTGTTGTTGTTTTTAAAGTAGATCTGAATTCTTGGGACACCTGGGTAGCTCAGTCGTTAAGCAGCTGCCTTCAGCTTAGATCATGATCCCAGGGTCCTGGGATCAAGCCCCACATTGGGTTCCCTGTTCAGGAGACAGCTTGCTTCTCCCTCTGCCTCCTGCTCTGCCTACTTGTGCTTTCTTTCTTGCTTACTTAAATAAATAAAATCTTAATAAAAAAAACTATTTTAAAAGTTAGTAAAATATTTTTAAAATAAATAATAAAAAATAAAATAGATCTGAATTCTAATCCAGCCTTCTCTGCCCAGATGAATAGCTCTCTGCTAGTCATTTAACCTCTGAGCCTCAGCTGCTCCATCTGTAAAATGGGGACCTGAATGAACCCTGCCCATTCTCCTTCATGAGGAAACAAACAGAGCTCAAATGAATTTGTGACTATTCAGTCATCTTTAAGACTCCATTTGAAGGCACCTGGGTGGCTCAGTCCATTAAGCATCTGCCTTCAGCAAAGGTCATGATCCCGGGGTTCTGGGATCGAGTCCTGCATCGGGCTCCCTGCTCAGCCTCTCCCTCTCCCTCTGACCTGCTCATGTTCTCTCTCTCGCTTTCAAATAAATAAAATCTTTAAAAAAAAAAAACAGTTATTTAAAAAAACAAAACAAAACAAAACAAAACCTGCCATTCATGCATGGAATTTTACACTCTCAGTGCACTAATGACCAAGCATGGTCTCTACAGGATTACCTGTAGAGCCACTTCTCCAAAAAGCGGGACTTTCACAGAGAAGAAGGAGGAGAGGTCCCCTGACTCTTGGCCTCAACACTTCAAAGAGGCATTTATGACCCAGGCATCCTTGAGGACAAGGCAGATACATGAAGGGGAGCATAGGGTCACCCCAGGGGCTCCAAAAGAATTCCATCCACAAATGTCCCCTGGCCCGGAGAATATCGTGAGATGTCTGAAATTTCACCGCTAAAGACCTATGCTTCCCTGCAACACTCCCGGGGGGACCAGGTCCACTCCTGTGACTTCCAGCACTGTTTACCAAACATTGCTGAGTCTGTGCTCTGTGCCAGGCACTGTCGCGATCAACTCTAGGCTTGACTCCATCAAGGTCATCTCTCGGCCTCTGACTCCCACCCAGGCTTCAGACCCACATCTCCTTCCAACTGTTAGAAATCTCACCATCCATGCCCCGCAGACACCTGAAACTCAGCCTCCCTCACAAACCTGCCCCTGCTCCTCCTGCTTCCCCCCTCTCCATGCCTGGCGTCTCCCTGCTCTAGGCCATGACCCCAGAAGTCTCCGCATCCACCCACTCCCTCTCCACCTGTAACCCATCAGTTACGGAATCTTGTAAATCCAGCTGCTTTCTCCAACCCCCCACCCAGGGCCAGGACTCAGTCAGAGGAGGTGAGTGAGGCAAATTTAAGGAGGTGCTTCAGGTCCCTGTAAGTGGGGACACTGAGAGTGAGCGTCTCCTTCAATCCGGTACCTTGGGAGCCCCAGCCGCCCACCCTAGCCCAGGCCAGTCCCGACCTCCTCAGCATCTCTCACCGGACTAGGGCAGCGGCCAATAACCGGGCCTCCCTGCCTCCCCTCTCTGCCACCAATCATCCTCTTCCCTGTGGCCAGATTAATCCTCCCGAACCCAGCTTTGATCCAGTCGCATCCCCAAGAATCTCCCAGGCTCGCCGGCCACCTACTGAATTTCTACCAAGCCTCGCACTCACACAGGACGAATGGGCCACCATGCGCCCCACTCGCGTTTGAATTTTCCCTGCCGAAAAGTCTCAGAGCTCACATCCGATTGGATCACAAAGCACCTGGCCCAAAAGCAGCCCATCCATAGGCTAGCTAATAGCCTATCACATGGCCTGATGTAGCAGTTCCACATGGAGACTGGGGGCATCAGCTGGGTCAGATTTCTGCTCTTAGGAGTTTGTACGAGAAGGAAAAGAAAACTGCCTAATTGCAAGACAGAAAAAGCAGAAGCCAGGACCTGAACCTAAGTCATGTCAACAATTAATGCACTTCCGCCAACTGCGCAGGACCTGGCCACGTCTGAAATCCAGTCAGCCTTGGTTTTCCAGCCCTGGGAGGGCTCCTCTTACTGGATCTCCATAAGAAGGCCCTTATGACCCGAAAAGGGTCCTCTGTGAGCTAGCTTGAGTGGACTGCTGACCCATGAAATCAGAACAGTCACAGCTCTTTGCAGTACGGCCCAACTTAGAATCTTGGCTACAAGTCACAGAAGGCTAGCTGGGGCTGGGTTTTTTTTTGTTTTTTTTGTTTGTTTGTTTTTGTTTTGTTTTGTTTTTAAATTTTATTTATTTTACAGAGAGAAACACAGCCAGAGAGGGCATACAAGCGGGGAGAGTGAGAGAGGGAGAAGCAGGCTTCCCGCTGAGCAGGGAGCCCGATGTGGGACTCGATCCCGGGTCTCGGGGATCATGACCTGAGCTGAAGGCAGTCGCTTAACCAACTGAGCCACCCAGGCGGCTGGTTTTATTCCAAATGAATGAGGACTGGAAATGGGACACAGAAGGCCACCAGGAACCAGGCCTTCCTCTCTCCCTCTGCAGTCCACTTGATCCCTGGGTAGACCCTACCCACTCCCAGTTTCCCAGTGAGAAATACCAACCCCGCCTTTTCCCAGTGCCAGTGCTAAATTTCCGAAAAGAGAATCTGATTGACCCCATTTGGGTCAGTTATCCAATCAGCCTGGAGCCAGGAAACCAGCTCATGGGAGAGGCTCCTGAACCTCTGAATTCTTCCCCTAGGTTAGCCTTTGCTTTCTCCCAATTCACCCCCACCCATGGCTGTGTTCTTGCCAGAAGGGGCTGGGGGCGTGTCTCTTGTGACCTTGTGGATCTGGCACGGGGTCAGGAAGGCTGCATCCCACCCAGACCCCAGGGGTGGAAGACAGCTGTCTGGAGAGGGCTGGAAACCAGAGCTCTTGCCACGTAACCCGGAACTTGGCTCTGACACTCACACACCCACGGGAAAAGGGGCATCTGATGCTTCTGTGCAGTTCCAAAAAGCTGGAGATATCTCACACCCACAAATAATAATCATGATTTTCTGTAATTATTATTTGTATATTTTGCATAATTGTCATAATTATTATCATCAGCTCATCAGCCTCCCATCCCAGCGTGCTCTCCTCCCGTCCTCAGCCCTGAAATCTGATCACATGGGGCACCCTTTCCTGCCTCTGACTTCCTCGCCTAGTGCTGGTTCTCAGAGATTCCTTCAGAAAACAGAATGGGACGCTCCTGAGAGTTCTTCTGCCTTGCTAATCCCTCCAGAATATTTCTGCCCTTGGAGCTAACTCTGTGCCGGGCTGTGCCGGGGAAGGGAATGAGAGAATCTGGCTTGTTCACTTGCTGCGGTAAGGAAATCAACCCTTCCTGCCCTTCTCCCAGCAGTGGGGCACTGGACCTTGTACTAGCCCAGGAGTTCAGGGTCTTATCCGAGCTCTGCATTCCAATGTGTGACGTCACATTGGCAGCCTGAAATCAGTCATGGTGGGAGTATTTTCTCACCATAGAAATTGGCAGAAAGGCTTTTTTCCAGGGAGCTAATTGGTGAGCATTGATCAGCATACCTTCAAACCCACCCTCTGTGCCACAGATGGGATTTTTTTTTTTAAGATTTTATTTATTTATTTGACAGAGAGAAACACAGCTAGAGAGGGAACACAAGTAGAGGGGATGAGAGAGGGAGAAGCAGGCTTCCCGCCAAGCAGGAAGCCCAATGTGGGACTTGATTCCGGGATTCCAGGATCATGACCTGAGCCGAAGGCAGTTGCTTAACCAACTGAGCCACCCAGGCGCCCCGGGATATTCTTTTAAGGCAGACATAGAACCATGCCACTTTCCTTCAGGGGCTCTATGTTACCCACAGGTGAAGTCCAGACTCTGCAATATAAGACCTCCAAAGCCCTATGTGGCCCAGCCCCAGCCCACCACCCTGACTTCCATCCTTTTTGTCTCCTCCAGCCCTTCCAGAAGTCTCTGCACCTCAGAGAAGTCACCTCTAGCTCCTCCACATGCACCCCCACTCTGACTTAGCTTCTCCAACTGCTTCACTCCTTCTTCAGTTTGCGCTATGATGCCTCTCTTTTCTAGAAACCCTTGCCCGATGCCCCCGACCATCCCACTCTCACATCAGCACACGTTTTCACCATGAGTCTACCTGCTTGTAGCCCGTCTACACCACTTGTAGGGTCAAGTCGAATGTCCTCATTCTCTTACCTTCAGCTCCTGGCACAGAGTCTGGCCATGTTGAACTGAATAGACTCAAACTGAATTGCACAAAGAGGATCAACAGCACAGCCCAAGAGAGTTGTGGGCAGGGTCGTCACACAGCTCAGATTGTGCTCTGGGAGGCCAGAAAGAGCAGGATGCTTCTGAAGGGAACACATCCTCAGGGAGAAATGCCAAGTCACACCCCCTCTTCCCCGCTTCCTGCCTACCCTGGGGACCCCCCACGGATGCCCCCACCATTTCCCTATCTTCTCCTACAGCCTCACAACACTTTGGGTGCAGGAACCCCCATCTCTCCTGCCTCACGTGTGCACATGCGCACACGTACACGCGCGCTCACCCATACACACCTCCAATATCAACACCAAAGTGGCTGAAGCTGAATTTCCCAGATCCCCAGAGGACAACAATGGGGGCTTCGTGGTAGATAGCAAGATTGGCAGAAAGAGTGATAAATCGTGGTCTTTCTTCCACACTGAAGTACAAAATCTGAGGTTCCTATCTCACAGCTAACACTGAGAACTGTTCAGGAGAAAAGCAACAAGCAGAGCTAAATTAAATCATAAAGAAGAAACAAAACCAAACCTGAGTGCTTTTGGAGGTGACGCAAGGGTCCATACACAGGTGAAGATATTCATGAGCAATTTGCTGAAGAGGAAAAATCTGGGTTTTTCTATGCCAGGAAAGGGGGAGGCAGTTGATGGTTCTGTCACATAAGGATGAAAACTAGCTCTCCGCCGAGGATTTACTCACGTCCAGAAGGCCTCCAGCTGGGTCCAGGAAGGGCCTGGCTTGGGTCATGTGGTGACAGCAGCCATCCGTTTTGACACTTTCTAGGCAAATGCTACTGAAAATAGATGTTCCATGTGGGAGGCTAACAGTCACTGCACACTTACTCTGTCCTAAGGACTGGGCGTCCTGCCATGGCAGGCGGTGGGGGAGTGCAGCTGTTAAGAGTCGGGGTTCAGGGACCAGACCACCTCTATCTATTTACAACCTTGAGCAACTCACTACCTCAGTTTCCTCTTCTTTAAAAACAGGAATTATCTAACACACAGGGTTGTTAGGAGGATTAAATGTGTTATTATGGGGCGCCTGGGTGGCTCAGTGGGTTAAAGCCTCTGCCTTCAGCTCAGGTCACGATCTCAGGGTCCTGGGATCGAGGCCCACGTCCAGCTCTCTGTTCAGTGGGGAGCCTGTTTCCTCTGCTCTCTCTGCCTGCCTCTCTCCCTACTTGTGATCTCTCTCTCTCTGCCTAATAAATAAATAAAATTTTTTTAAAAATGTGTTATTATGTATGGAGTCCTTGGAAAATATTTGGTAGAATCTTTTAGGAGGTGACTAACACTCTGATTATCTCATTTAATGTTGTCCTCGAGAGGGAGATACTGGGGACGCGGGGGTGGTTCAGGTCATGATATCTGGGTCCTGGGATCAAGTCCTATGTTGGGCTCCCTGCTCAGTGGGGAGTCTGCTTCCCACTCCCCCAGCTCATGCTCTCTATCTCAAATAAACAAATAAAATCTTTTTTAAAAAATTAAAAATAAAATAAATAAATAAAATCTTAAAAAAAAGAGAGAGGGAGATACTATTTTATCTCCATTTCACAGATGAGGCACAATGACTTGCCCACAATCCTGCCACCGCCACAGCAGCCCTGGGCCTAAGAACCTGCAGGGAAGCACCAAGGCCTGGGGGGTGTGGGGGGAGGCCCCTCTCATCGTGGCCACCATTCAACAACAGTTGCCATGGAGACACCTCTGTCCCGCCCCCAGGACACCTTCAGCCCCACCAGCACATCTGGCAAAGCCAGGACCCACACAGCCCCCGGGGCAGCCTACCTCCTCTGAGGCCCCCCAGGGAATAGACAGGGGTCCCCTCTGCCTGGGCAACACCAGACTCCCCTCACCTCCCAGACTCTTGGGTCCACAAAGGTTCTCCCTCTAGTCAGGAGGAAGTCCTCTCTCTCTTTCTTCAATATCCTCTCCCTTCCCTTACCAAGACACCCAGCTTAAGCCTCCAAAGAGGCTCCAGCTTTAGGGAAATGAAACCCCACCAGAGAAGTATCTTACAGATGTCTCTTCCTGCCCAGCCACGAACCCCCCTGGGGCAAGGAAGCTGAGGCCAGCTGCCTGCCAGGATGGAGGAAAGAGAGAGAAGACAGTCTTCTCTGGAGGTCAGCCCACGGGAGTAGGGGTGGATGCTGGAATTCTGCACAGTGTGAGTCTCCCTAGAGGCTGGAGTCTGGCCCGGAGATACTAGGCTGGCCCAGGAGCACCACTGAGAGAGCCCCAAAGGAGGCCACAGTTCGGGGGGGGCACACACATCCGGCTGACCAATACTATGCACAAGAGAGGGCTCCAGCGATGGTCTGGAGCTGACACCAGGAGAAGAGCCATCCATTCCTCATGGGAAGGGCAGAGAAGTCTTCCAGGGAGAGGAGCTATGAGCTTGGCTAGGCTAGATGAGGCGGGGACATCAGCCCAGAGGGGTAAGAAGCCTGGTAGAGGGAACAGCCGGAGGCTTGACATTGCACTGGTGTGCAAGAATATGGCATCAGGTGGCCTTCACACGGTGGCACAGGGACGGTGGGGAGGGAGCGCGGGGTGAGATAGGGAAGTAGATGAGGCTCAGCTGTCAGGAGCCTGTGGTGCTGGGCTGGGAGCCTGGACTTCATCCTATGAGAAGGGAGGGGTCATGGAAGGGTTTGCAGTAAAGGGGGGATGCGCCTAGGTGTGTGGGGGGAGGCAGTGGAGGGGAGGCTGTCATGCCCAGGGGGTGCAGGGACCTGCTGCCAGCCGCATCAGCAACCAGGAGGCTCCTGCCAGCAAGCCCAGCCGCCCACCTGGAGGCCGAATGAACACCATGCGCCTGAAGAGGCTGTGGTAGATTTTTCTAAGCCCACACTTGACTCTGTCCACACAGAACCCGCCTGTGTGTGGTCTTTGGGGAGACTACACGGGAACAGCATATCGATCAGACTGGAAGGAGAGAAGGAGGAAAAAAATACCTTCAAATGGCAGAGCAAATCCGTTATTGGTTTCTAAAGACCCAAGAACACGTGCACACACAGGCCGGCTTTGAGACCACCTCGCACGAGAGACACGGGGACATGGACACAGATGTGTGTGCAAAGGCACAGAGACACACGTGCAGACATGTGCGCCCACACATATGTGTGGCACGGGGGCCAAGGACACAGGTCCGTGGAGGCAGAAGGGGCCAGAAGTACTTGTACAGGCCCAGAGACAGAGTCCCATGAGCCAACACAAGAACTTCCTTCCTGCACAGCCAGAGGGGCTGGCGCATGTTCCCAGACACACACCCTACAACCCGCTCTGAGCTCCTTGCCCTCAACCAGGTGGAAGCCGGCATCTCCTTGTAGGGTCCCCTGTTTGCCACCTGCTCTCGGTTTCCAGATGTCCTGGCAGGACTGGAGGGTCCTCAGACTCACACCTGGGGCCATCAAGGTCACAAGATGCAAATGAGGCAGACCTGCCTGGCCAGGATGTGGAAGAGTGCCCCAGGGCGGCATGGGTCAGTCACAACCAGGGAATTCAGCCTGGGAGCATCAGGACCACCAGAAGAGACCTCTGAATCACTGCCCCCACCCCC
Source organism: Spilogale gracilis (assembly GCA_004023965.1). Classification (NCBI taxonomy): domain Eukaryota; kingdom Metazoa; phylum Chordata; class Mammalia; order Carnivora; family Mephitidae; genus Spilogale; species Spilogale gracilis. Next base: position 25,859 of record PITA01013534.1, on the reverse strand, counting down.
AGAGACTCTGATCCGGTTGATGCGGGAACAGCACAGGGAACAGAGAATCATTTATGAGGTGGGTATGTAAGTTCAGGAAGAAGAGAAGGAAGCTATCTGGGTAGGTTTTTAACACTCCTGGGTGATTCCAATGTGCTTGCAGGCTTGAAAATTACTGGAGAAACAGATGTGGCCTCTGTGGTCTTGCTAAGATCCTCATCCCCCACAGGACCGCCTCAATAGGCGAGATCCTGAGGGTGGGAAGGTGCCCCTCTCCCTGCACTTCAGTACACCCAGAAAGCCCTTGACACCGGGGTCTGGCGTACCCCACCCCCACCTGCACAGCCAGGCCCTTCCCTAAGTGTCCCGGGTGCTGAGCGGAGCCTGGGCAGGCGTGCCCATCCGCGCACTGCGGCTGCCCCCTGCTGGACGGAGATGGCCGAGCCCGACGTCCCGCAGACCCACTCTCCCAGGGAGCCGGGAGGGAGCTCGGAGGGAGCCCAGAGGGAGCCCAGAGGGAGCCCGGAGGGAGCCGGGAGGGAGCCCGGAGGGAGCCGGGAGGGAGCCGGGAGGGAGCACTTCTGGAGAGAAACTCCTTACCCTCCCCAAATCCCCAGCTCTGCCCCCACCTGCACTGCTCAGCCACCTCTCCAGTCCCAACCATCTCAGACCTGGGGATCATAAGGGTCCTTTATTTGGGTTCATCTACTGGATGGTAGCCAGGAATGCGGTGGTTGACCTGGGTTGGCCAGTGCTGGCAGCTGGGGCTATGAGATGAACGAGGGAGGGCCCCACGGGAGGAAGTGCGTCCCCTTCTTTCCGACCCCACCCGCAGCCATCCTCCATGAGCTGCCTGAGCCACCTCCCTCAAGCCTACCCTTCGTCATCTCCTCCACACCAGGATTCTCCCCCTCCCCTGAGGGTAAAGCCCAGGCTCCAGAACACAGCAGCCCCCTCTCCCTGGAAGGCCCTCCCCCCATGCCAGGCTAACTGACAAACTCCTAGTCTTCCACATCCTGCTCACGCCAGCTCCTCTAGGAAGCCTTCCCTGACCTCACTCCACCACTCCCCGCACTCAGCAGTTGCTTCCTTCTCTTCTTCCTGAACTTACATACCCACCTCATAAATGATTCTCTGTTCACATGTCAGCTTCCCCTGGCCAGATAGCCAGACATGGGGGCTTCCCCAAGGGCAGGGACCAAAGGCCTGGGGTCACTAAAGATCTGCAGGATGAAGGAAGACTTCTCTTCTCCACAGGAAGCTCTCCCCACTCTGGCCCGACCACACAGCCCGGGCAGAGCTGGCAGAGCTGGCAGAGCTCTCCCCTGGAAGGAGCAAGTAATAGGAAAAGGAAGCACTAGGAAGCCTCAGTGGCACTAACACCACTAACATGAATGAAGCCCTCACTCACCAAGTGCCGGTGTGTGTCCTGCTCCGGCTGCTTTTCATATCTTAATTCATTTCACTGTCCCATTTCATAGATGGGAAAAGGAAGACACAGAGAGGCCAAGGAACTTTCCCAAACACACAGCTGGTCAGCCCAGAGCTGGGATGCAGCCCAAGAAGTGGCTCCAGAGGCCCCACTCTTCATGCACCTGCCTTAAGGGAAGAGGACCATGGTGGAAGACCGCTGTCCCCTCCGGCCAGGGCCACCCCCAGGTACCTCTTCTGGGGCACCAAGAGGATCTTCCCAAGAGAAGCCAGGCCCCCATCCTCTCTCCAGCCGGCAGTTCGAGGGCTGCGGCTGCTTTCACTTCCTTCTTAATTTTTCTGACAAGAGCAGATGTCACTGCAGCTGACAAGAAGCCTGTTGGTGTGAACGGGAAGCAGATCCAGCCCCTCGTCTGTCTGGTAAGAAAATGGAATTGGACAGGGTGACAGCTGAGCTTTAGGAGAACTGAAGCCTCGAGGGGTGGTGGCAGGAGCCGCAGGGTTCCCAACAGGTGGGGAGGAGTAACTGGCGGTAGGACAGGGGGCCCAGATGCCAGGAGACCCATGGGAACCAGCCCTGCCTCACACCGCTCCCTCCCTCCTTTTTCCCTGCCTGCCTTCCATCCAGACCTGGTGAACAACCATGCTGGCCCAAGCAGTGCACAAGGATGAAGCAGTCACTGTCCTCCTCCTCGAGGATGACAGGCCATCAAATCCCGACTCCAAAACCCAGCTGCCTGGGTGTCTTCCGATGGTGTGCATGGCACATGGTCCTAAGCTCCACATCTGTAAAACGGGGTGCTGGCAACAGCTGCTGCATTGCCGGTCGGAAGGACTGACTGAGTGCATACAGGAACCTCGTCCTGGCTCAGTGCCTGGGACACAGCACGCTCCTCCTCTCTCCATCCAGCATCCTTGCCAACCCCAGGAGCTCTTTGCTCCTCTTCCTGTTGATCCTCACACCCCCTGCAACCCAGAAGTGCCCTCTCAGGTCTAACCACTGTCTCTCCCACTGCAAGGCTCTTGTCGTCCACAGCAGCTGTTTGCACACACCCAGACATGTCCCACACTCCGCTCACACACGCTCTGCCTAAGCCCTCGTGGGAGGGGTATGGTGACCCCGAGACCCCCATCTCAGAGGAGGGAAGAGTTCAGCCTGGGTGAAACAGCTCCTCCCGCCCCTCTACCCCACCCCCTCTCCCCCACAAACCAGCTGCGTGTGACTCACCAATCGCTGGGACCTGGGGGTTAAGTGACACCCCTGCCAGCAGCAGGCTGGCCCCTCAGCAGGGCAGTTCCTTCTGACAGCTTCCCAACCCAGCCTGGCAGCCACGGTCCCAGGGAGCACAGTAACAAGATCGCAGAGGTAGGCCACACCTCCGGTCCTAGAGAGCCCATCAAAGATGAAGCACATCCGTGGGTCCAGCACGGTCAGTGGGTCTCCAAGGAGGTGCTGTTGGTCAGAGTGTGCGAGTGCATGATCGTCTGGGTCTGAATGGGCGGTGACGGTCCATTTGGGTTCCGTGCTTTGTGGGGCTGTGGCCCATGTGTCCATACGACTGTGTGTCTGGGCACCTGCGTGAATGCGTCGGTGGGGCACTGGGGCGCTGGGATGCCGTTCCTGGCTGGGCACCTGGCTGTGTCTCTGTCCTGATCACCAGGATCAGCACTGCTACCCCCCGTGAGTACTCACCGTGTGCCGCGCGCTTTACCTACATATGCTCATCGATGCCTGTCGAAAGAAGTTCCCTGACTCGAGTCCTTCGCCAAACCCCACACATACACGGTCTCAGAGGGTAGGCCACGCTCAGATTCCGTGGCATGGTCTTAACCAGGGGGAAGCATCAGGCTGGTCCCTAGAATTCTAGTTCAGAGCCATGTCTCAGGTATATCTCCCAACTTCCTCCTCCTCAGCCAGCAGTCCTCCAGCCTTTCACATCAGAAAACCACTCCTGACCCAGAAAACACTGCTTTCTCGTGGAAGCACCCCACACACACAGCCCTGCCACCCCCCCCCCCCGGGAAGCCTTCCCTGACTTCCCAAGAGTTGGCCCCTTCAGCCTACGTGCTGCAACACTGATGCCCCCTTGGCTAGTCATTATTTCTTATACATCCAACTTCCCATCTGCGTGGAGCTCAACAACAAGGCAGAGCCTGAGTCTTCAACAGAACCTCCCACACACAGTAACTACTCAGGAAATGGTGGCTGAGCCTGTGAGCTTGGCTAGAGGTAAGGGAAGCAGGGAGGTGGCCCAAGTTCCATTCCCTGAGGCTTCCTTCAGCTTCATTCTGGGATGCAGCTCTGCTGTCTCTCATGGCTCATCTGTAAGGGTCAAGGTGCCTGGTCCCAAGCAGATGGTCCAAAGCTGCGCAGGCGCGGAGGAGCACCATGGGGAGGGGGTTGTCCAGAGCAGGCACAGGCCTCTGCTGGCAGCCGAACTCTCCCTTTTTCCACAGACAGCTGCTCCCTCCAGCACTGAGGCCAATCCCTGAGACCAGCCACAGCCACTACCCCTTCCTAAAGTCAGTCCAGGAGGTGTCCCTGGGAAAGGGGAGGGGCAGAGGGAGAGTGGGGAAACCAGGTGGGGGATGAGGAGCTCAAAGTCCTAGGAGGGAGATGGAACAGAGGGAAGGGGAGGCAGAAGAGAAAGGGAGATGGCTCTTCCATTTCTCTCTGTCTGCAGCCTGATGCTTCCCCCTGGTTAACGACTGCCTGTGGTCCAGGCGAGGCCTCAGCCCCTGCTAATTACCATGATTAGCACTGAGCAAGCTGCCGCATTTTATGACTCTCCAAACCAAAAAAATAATTAAAGCAATTACTGTCATTAACACTCTGCCCTCTTCACCTTCTCTGAGAATGAGCAGCCAAGAGGCCCCAGGGAGTTGTGATTGGACCCTGGGTGCCTTCCCCTCCCCACTTTGCAGCTGTCCCCGCTCCGCCACCACCCCTGCCACCACGTGCCACCTCCAGGAGCACCAGCCTGGACAGCCCCAGCCCCAGCAAGGCAGGAAGGCCACAAGGAAGGACCTCCGTAGGAACCCAGGCAACCCCCGCCCCCATCCGGACCAGGAAAAGCCAGACCCAGGCCCCTGGGAATCTGCACCAAGAATGGACCCCTTGCAGGCAGAAGCCCACCAGTGCCAACCCTCTCCCACCTCTCTGACCAGCGGCACCCTGCCCCAGCCCTGTACCTTCTGGTCTTCCGTGTCCCACCACAACGTGGCCCTCTGCTCTGCCACACCCAGCTAAGGGACTGGGTCACCTAAACCACAGAGTTTCAGTTTCCTTGTCTGTGAAATGGGCTGTCTGGTCTGCCTGGGCTGCTAGAAAACACCACAGACAGGGGTCTTAAACAACAGTTTTTCCACAGTTCTGGAGGCTGAGAAGTCCAAGATCAAGGTGCTGATGAACTCCGTCCCCTGTGAGAGCCCTCCCTCTGGCTTACAGATGGCTGCCTTCTTCCAGTGGGCTCTCTTCCCTTTCCCAGGCTAGTGCGCTTGCGGTGGGGGGATTCGGAGAGGGGAAGAGGAAGGCTGCAAGGGCCCGTGCCGTCTCCTCTCTTCTCGGAAGGGCACCAATCCCATCATGGGGGCCCCACCCCCATGTCCTCTGTTGAACCTCATTACTTCCCAAAGACCCCATCTCCAAATACCACAACACTGGGGTTTAGAGCTCAAACATACAAATTTGAGGAGGGGGGACACAATTCCATCCATAGCAGGGGTTTTGAAATGTCTATGAAACAATCCATTCCACCTGAGCCTTTGAAGACTTTGAAGATTACATGAGATAATTAGCAGGAAGCACCTAGAACCATGCCTGGCACATAGTAAGTCCTCACTCAGCAGTAGTTCCCTTCAAAGCCCCTCCAAAGCAGAGAACAGCTGCAGAGAACAGAAGGAGTTGGAGAAGGCCAGGCTCTGGGCTGGGATGGCCTGTAAACCATGATGCCTGTGAGCCAGGCTTATGGCCATAGCCTCCCACCTGGTTTCCCTGCACTGCGCCTGCCTCCTGCCTCGACACATAAGCCAAAGGGAATCTTTTAAAGAATAAGTCGTAGCACAGAGGATTTTGGGGGGCAGTGCAAAGAGTGTGTATGATACTGTGATGGATACATGTCATCACACATTTGTCCAAACCCCGGGAACGCACACCAGGAATGAATCCTGGTTTTTATGGTCTTTGGGTGATAATGAGGTGTCAGTGGAGGTTCATCAGTTGAAACAAATGTACCCTCCCTCTGCCCCTTGCCTCACTGGTACTCTCTCTCTCAGATAAACAAATAAGATCTTTCTTAAAAAATAAAAAAAAATAAGCTAGTCACAAAAGGGCCAACATGGTAAAATTCCACTTATGTAAAGTACCTAACATAGTCAAATTCAGAGAAAGTAGAATGGTGGGTGCCAGGAAGTAGGAGGAGGGGGGAATGGGGAGTCGGTGTTTTTGGGGGACAGTGTTTCAGTTCAGGAAGCTGAAAAATTTCTGAACACGGATGGTGATGATGACTGCACAGCCGTGTGAGTGCACTTAACAATGACTGTACACTGCATGGCAATTGTAATGTTTATATGATGAATATACATATTTTACCACAATAAAAACATTAAAATTTTTTAAAGCAGAAAAACAAAATAAGGAGAGGTTACTCTAGGTCTGAGGAGAGATGCTCCAAAGCATGGCACAAGGGTGGGCACAGGACATCTTTTCCCCGACGTGAGCCTTCCAAGCCAAGGGACCCTACTTTCATATGCCTCACTTCACCTTGTTGGGATCCAAGTTGAGCTCATATTTCTCTTTGGGGTCCATCTAAAAGGACTCTGAGTTCCCAAAAGTCAAACTGCATGAGAGAGATGTTCCTCTGTGAAGTTGCTTTCCCCTTGTCCTAGTCAAAACTTTGGAAACAGAGCAAAGTGAGGGCTGGCTATGAGTCCTCTCCCCAACTGCTGAATTGGCCCCCAGGACCTTCTAGAGTCAGCTGGCTCCGCCGCACACAGCTTTGTCTGATACTCTAATTACTATTGATTAGGGCCCACGCTCTGTGGAGTTAGATGTTCACTTGTGGAAAACTGATAATGTGCAGATGATTTCCATCCCAAAAATAACGCCAAAGGTTGGGGGGGTTGCCTTATAGTTTATTAACCAGTTTCATATCTAATTTAGTAATCTTGTTGCATCATTGTTTTTCAAGTGAGTTTCCATATCCTCCTTTGAAACAGCTTTGTTGGAAGAGTCTCTTATCGAGTTAAACAATATTTCTATTGTGCTCACTAGGTATTGCATGAGAATTATGTTTTAAACATTTTGTGAGTTATACTTTGGCACCTGGGGAAACTGGACAGGTGCTCATGTGTCCCTGACACAGTCCTTGGGCTACTCATCACCTCCCTGTCTCCATGCTCCTTTGTTAGACTCCCTTCCCCTGCTTCCCACCCCCTCCCTTTCTCCCACAATCTCCCTCTCTCTCTCCCTCTCACTCATCTGAAGATCCCCGTTCTCCTCTGCTTCTACCCCAGGCAATAAAACCAGGTCACGTCCACAGTCCTGTTTGAAAGGTGGTCATTACAAAACCGACTATTCACCATCTCAGTTTGCCTTCCTATATTTAGATTTCTTCTTCAAGGCCTCTTGTTAGAAAACCAGGTGGTATTTGCCTTACTATGTAAAGGACTCCATTCTGCTGATTTTCTTAAAAAGTGGGGGTGGGGGTGGAGGGTGGGGAGTAGCCCTGTAATTCAAGGT
>PITA01013534.1:0-18609 GCA_004023965.1 Spilogale gracilis | reverse complement strand
GAGTCCCACATCGGGCTCCCTGCTCAGCAGGAGGCCTGCTTCTGCCTCTCTCACGCCCCCTGCTTGTGTTCCCTCTCTGGCTGTGTTTCTCTCCGTCAAATAAATAAAATATTTTTGTAAAAAATAAAATAATAATAATAATAATAATGGGCACCTGGGTGGCTCAGTGAGTTAAAGCCTCTGCCTTTGGCTCAGGTCATGATCTCAGGGTCCTGGGATCAAGGCTCACATCAGGCTCCCTGTTCAGTGGGAAACCCGCTTCTCCCTCTCTCACTGGCCCTACTTGTGTTCCCGTTCTAGCTGTGTTTCTCTCTGTCAAATAAATGAATAAAATCTTTTAAAAAATAAAATAAAATAAAAAAATAATAAAGACCTTCTCCTACAGATAACCTGTTACAATATTTTAGAACTGATTGTTTTTATTATAGAAAGAAGCTTTTTTTCTTATTTTTATGATTTTGTGCCTGACGTCTTACTAAACCTCTTTATTAGTCACAATTAATTGTTTTGAGTTAATTTTATTGGGTTTTCCAAAGATAAAATTGTGTCGTTGGCAAGTGATAATCTTTTTCCCACAGCTAAATTTTGTAATCATGTTTTCTGTCTTATCACATTGGCTGTAATATGTGTGCTTTGCTATGATTAAATGTATTGAGCTATTTTGTGCATAGTTATGGACCAAAATTTATTGGCAAGTAAAGAGGCTAGGGACTAAATTAGCAGCTAAAAAAGAAAGATCATAGGAGGGGCACCTGGGTGGCTCAGTTGTTAAATGTCTGCTTTTGGCTCAGGTCAGGATCCCCCAGTCCTGGGATGAAGCCCCGCATCAGTCTCCCTGCTTGACAGGAAGCCTGCTTCTCCCTCTCTCACTCCCCCTGCTTCTGTTCCCTCTCTAGCTGTGCTTCTCTCTGTCAAATAAATAAAATCTTTAAAAAAAATCATAGGAAACTGCATGGGGAGACTGGACGAGGCCTGGACCAGTATCAGGAAAGCAAGGGAAGAGAAAGTTTAGATGATGAATCAGCAACTAGGGCAGAAACAGGACACAACTTTAGGTCTGCACATCCGAAGCCCAGTGGTTCACCTGAGTGACCAGGTACCGGGGGCGCCCATTCCACCTTCCTTGGTACCACAGTGATTATTTTAGGAATGAGCACTTGATCCAGAGTCAACCCAAACAGGCCCTGCCCCGTGTTCCCCACACACGTGACCTAAGTTGATCCAATCAGAAGCAAACCTCAGGAATTCTATAGAGGTTGGATAGTTGGCCAAAAGACAGCATCTCTCTCTCTCTCTCTCTCTCTCTCTCTCTCTCTCTCTCTCTCTCTCACACACACACACACACACACACACACACACACACACACACACACACAGAATCTTAAGAAAGAAACCTAGAAGCCCTTGGCACCCAACATAGAGAAGCTGGCCTGAGCATCAGGTGTAACACACTCTGGATCGGACCAGTCGAGGCTCATGCTACCTTTGGACTCTCAAATCCCATAAACTCTACCTTCCTTTCCTGGTTAAGCCAGTTTGCAATAGGTGTTCTATAACTTGCTCTATAGAGAGTCCCAGCTGGTACGCCAGGAAATTAACAATATTTTTAATAGATCCTACAATTCTCTTATAGTGTATTCATCTGAGAAAAGGTGTGAGGAGGGAAAAGTAATTAGAATTCTCAGTTTATAAACATTTCCTAAAATGTGAATTCAAGAGAGAAATTAGCAGCTATTTTAATTGTCTACTCCATTTCCACATCCTCACACTTGATCTACCTATTCTCTAAATATATTAATTAACATTTTTATAAACACTTTCAGTTTACAATACATCTTCACACATCTTGACTCATTTGGATCCCACAACAAACAGGAGAGATGGATGAGTGATGCCTCATTTTGTGTTGCTCCGAGTAGTTTATGACGCTCTCTCTCTTATGTTATTTTGTATGGCTCTTGCAAGTCCTGAACTCCAGGAGAACTGATGTACTTATAGGTAGTCCTCTCAGCCCACAGAGAATCGCTGGACATTTCTGTCTATTCACTGGTGTCAGTTAGCACTGTCCTTACCTTACTCACCAAGTGAACTCCTATTCATACTTAAAAGCCCATTTCAGATAAGGCGTATCATGACTTTCTCTCCAGAAAGGGGGGCAGGTGGGTGTGGTCCTCAGAAACTGTTGTCTTTGCCAGATTTCTCAAGGTGAGCCAACTGGTTGTTGGGATGGAATGCGGGGCTCTGGCCAACTGTTTTGTGGTTTGGGGTAAACTCCATCTACCACCAAAGGAAAGACACTGCCCTAAGAACCTGCTTCCAGCTTAGCCAGATTTTCTCTCTCTGTTGTATGGAGGGAGAAGGGTCAATGTCAGCCGTGGCCTCAGGCCATTTTTATCGGTTTTATGCTACTGGCCCTCACGCCAACCCGACCATCTTTGGGCCTTTAAACAGGCCTCAAAGAGACTTACAAATAAACCTCAGAAAGGTTCTCAAATTGGTCTCAAAGAGACCCTCACCTGGATCCTCAAATGGACCTTGGATGGACCCTTCAATAGGCCTGGATCAGAGCACAGACATGCATCAGGAAACCTGTTACTCTGACCTCAGATTCCCTCAAAGTCATGCTCCCCAAAGGGCCAGAACCTGGTACCCACTGTCCACAGCTCTGTCTGTCTGGGACCTGCAGGATTCTGGGGTGTTTTATTGGGTCCAAAGTCCTGGCTTGGGAAGACTAAGAATACTGGTGGCTTTCACCTCGATTTCCTCACTCAGAGCAGGTGGGGCACTTGGCCTCCCCCATCTTATCGCTGCTTGGGGGATTCTAGCAACCAGAGTGGCCCTCTCCATAGAATCAGGGGTCAGAGGGCAGAAGAGGTGGTGCCCCAGTGGGGTTCAGAAAGAGTCAGTGGGGGCAAGGAGGGAGGTGAAGGGATCAGAAGGTGTAGTCCAGGCCATTTCTCTGAAGCTAGGGGCTGCCTGGGGCTGCAACACGGACTTTGTACCGAGTATTTACAGGATCTGGTTGTGACTCCCTGTGAAATCCACTTCCTGTGTCCGCAACACAATCAGGTCTATACCTGGGAGTCGGCTGCTGTTGCTGTACAGAGTTGCTCGCCTTCCCTCCTATTCATCTTCCAGGGCTCCCGGCTCAGCGGAGGGCCTCCCCTGCCACCATGCCCAAGCCTTACTTTCCCTCCTCCAAGCCTGAGGTCCTCAACCGCTCAGCCTGGACGAAAGCCACCATACCTAGCTGACTCCTCCCTTCCCTCCCACCAGCCTCCAGAATCAGTTTTCCAGAAAGCACCTCTGATCATATCAATCTGCTTTGGAATTTCCGAGGATCCCCTCTGCCCAGGAGATACCGTGGAAAAAAGCCCCTCCTCCCATGAGTCAGTCTGGTCGCTGGGGACCTTTCCAGATTCACCTCTTGCACACCACACCACACGCACACACAGCTCCTCCAGGCCAGGTTCTGCCCCTCCTTTTCCCACCTCCACACCTTTCTCCCGCCAGCCCCCTGGCCCCGGCTTCCTTTTCCCCTGGTGCCTGTCACTCGGCCCTTGCGGGGTTCACAGAGGCGAGCTCCCGAGCTCCCGTGGGGCCCTACCAGCACTGCCTCGCCCTGCTCAGATCTTGCGTGGCATTTGCCCCTTTTCTACCAAAAACCCCTACAAAATTCTGCACTGGCTGAGAAGCACCAGGAATGATTCACTACTGAATTCCCTATTATTATTGTTTGCTCACATGAAGTCATTGTTCAGTCATTGGATATGGGGGGAGCCCCTACCACACTCCTGGCACTGCCCAGGACCCCGGGCACAGCCATGATCAAGCCCCCAGGGCCCCACCTTCATGGATGGGACTCAGATGGTCCCTGAAGAGAAGCATCCAGTGAATTCTGGGCCTTGCAGTGGTCTCGGCTATTCCCAGATACCTCTCCAAACTCTGGTACCCAGGGCCCCAGGGATCTGAAACAGCCCTCCCCTGTTTGCTCACTCCCACACCCACCTGCCTTGTGGCTATGCCCAGTGGGCGCAGGGTGCAGGCTGTGGGGCTGAGGACCACACGCTGCCAACCCCAGGCACTGTGTGCTGGGTGCCGGGGGCCCCGCCCTCCACCCCCAGTCCCGCACCGACAGCTCCCTACACACCGCGCTGCTGATGTTTAATTTTGCTGAACACCGAGTCCCAACCCCATGTTAATTGGTTTTACTCCAACCTTTTGTGCCTCCCATTAAATGAGGAAATGCCACCCATAAAATTTTAATTTTAAAAGCCAACTTGTTTGTTTTATATTGAAATTCCCCGGGCAGCTCCAGCAGAGGGAAAGAGACACATTTTCGTTTCATTAAAGCAACTTGAGTGAAGATAAAAAAGAAGCTGAAAAATTAGATTTAAAAACAGAGAGCGAGAAGCGTTTAAAGACAATGAAGGAAAACGAGCTGCTGCTGTGGGCGGCAGGGATCGCGCCCCACCTCTGCAGACTGCGCTCCTGTGGGAAGACAGGAGCCCGAGGGGGCATAGGTGGACAGCTTAGGCCAGGCTGGAGCGTCAACTCTCTCCTCCCTGAAAATCTGTGGCCTGGTGTCCTAGAGGAAGCAGGCTAGAGGGACTCAGTCTCCCACCCCAACCCCGGGATCCGGAGCATCCTCTTCCTTAAGGACAAACTGCATGCTGGGTATGCCAGCGGTGTGACCTTGATTCTACCACTTATTAGCTGTGTAATAAAGAGTGGTGACCTCAGTTTTCTCATCTATAAAATGGGCATAATACTATTACTTAGTTTATAGGGTTGTTGTGAGGCTAAAATAGGTTAACACTTTGAAAACACTTAAAACAGAACCTGGGATACAGTTAGTGCTTAATAAGTGTTTCCTTTTATTATTCTCATCCTGCCACTACCCTTCTACTCCATGCTCCTAACACGTTTCCCTCTGCTGAGTGCACCTGCCTGCCTCCCTCATCTACACATCCCCTCACCACTCAAAGTTGTCCTTGTAATGAAATCCCTGAGCTAAAGACAGTTAAGAGAGACTGGGAGGAGGTCTGAATAGAGGCTCAGGGACCCTCCATTCCGTGGTCCCAGCCTTGTGGCCCAAACGAACTCAAATCCTTCTGAGGAAAGCCGGTCTCCCTGGGTTCAAATCCCACTCCAGTTACCATCTGTGTGTTCTTGGGCAAAAGTGTTTTGGGCCTCAGTCTCTCCATCAATAAAATGGCAACAAAAACTGAATCAGTCCCCCATTGTCACCAAGGGCCAATAACCCGAGCTCTGTGGAGCGTCCAGGGAGTAGCTGCTCTTCTACATCCTGTGTGGGGGTCTGAGGCTGTGGAGGTGGAGAAGAAGTGGGACAGGTGTTTCCATAATAGGGTGACCTTACCTCCCATTTCTCAGCTGTTGCCGCAGGGTAATTAGTAATGGCGCTCCCTTTCATTCTCAAAAGTGTCCCAGTCTGGATGGCTCATTATCTGGTCATCCTATTTCAAATCCCCCACCCAGTGAGGGGCCTCAGAGCTTGTCCTGGGGTGCTGGGAAAGGGTCCTGACCCTTGGCCTGTCTTCTGCCTGACTACTGAGTCTTCAGCCTACACCCTAACCTCACATTTGGCTCACACAGGCGGGGAGAAGCCCAGGGAAAGACCTCGGGTTTGGGAAAGGTACTGGGATTGGAGTCTGTTGGGCCTCCTGGCCTCCCCTCTGCCCGCCAGAGGGCCACTTACACAACCTGTGACCTTAACTTCCTCTTTTCCCCCGGTGGGTGGGGGCGCCGGATTAGTAAGTGGACTGTCTCACCAATGGCTGCAAAGATCAAACCAAATCAGCCCATAGATGGGAAAGGCTTGTAAACTGTGAAGTGTTACTCACAGTCCGAGTGCCATTGGCTCCAGCCAGCAGAGCAGAATTCCTAGCCTCTGTTTCTGGAGGTAAGCCGAGATGAGGACACAGACAGTCACAGAAGGGCACAGATGGGGAAGGGGCGGTCTGCCCCACACCTCAGCATAGGCAAGCCCCGGAACTCACAGACTATGTCCTGCGGACCCTGACCCACATCCCACAGGCCCCCCCACCACTCCCCAGGGCCCCTCAGAGACACCTCCTCCAGGCAGGAGCCACTGCAGGCCCCCAGCTCTACCCTACGAGAGCTACTCCAGGGTGAACAAGGAGCCAGAGGCCTCAAGGCCTGATTCTCTGAAAAGCTTCAAGAGGACACCTTAGTGGCTACAGAACGGCATCCATTTCTTCTGGGCAGGTTTCTTTTCCAGGGTTCCCAAAGTGTATACCAAAGAACCCCTAGGACTTGGTGACAGTTCTGAGAGATTGGGACCAAGTGAGTGGGGTTCCAGGTATACTTGCGAACTCCCTCTCCCCCCACCCCTTCCCTCTCCTCTCTCTGTCTTCAACCAGAGCATCTCTATTTTATATGATCCAAGGTATTGATTGCACAAAAGTCTCCACTCTTAGAATATTCTTTTCAAAAACACTGCTCTGTTCTTCCTCTTTCCTCCTCCCTCCCTCCCTTCCTGACCTGTCTGTCCTAGAGCCCTTAGGTGCAACAGAGCAAGGGACACACTAGCTTGGGAAGGGTGTGCAGAAAGCATCAGAACAGGGTGTGAGAGCCGGGTGAGGAGGGATCCATGTGGGAGGCAGCCCAGCACGGGTGTCAAAGTCCCAACAGGGTGAGGATAACATCTGTCACAAAGGGGCAGCCTGGCCTGGGGGGTTGGAGAACAAATGGGCTGAGTGGGTGCGGCGCTTGCACACACACACACACACACACACACACGCACGCACCCACACAGCAGCCTGGAGCTGGTGTCAAACCTGGATCAGGTTAAGTAGGGTAGCCAAGCTGGGTGGTTGGGCCCGGGGAGGGAAATCAGAGGCTGAGTTGGATGAAGAGGGGTCCATACATGGGCCAACCCAGAGTGAGGGGCTGTCTGAATGGAGGGAAGGGTAGCTTTGCCTGGGAGGTCAAAGCCTGAGGGATCGGGGATGCAGAGGGAGGAGGGACTGCCCAGGTGTCTCACCCGTCAAGCCTTGGGGATTACCTCCTTCTCTGTACACCCAAACCCTTCCTAAAGCCAGGGAAGACCTGGGACATCTTTCCAAGTCAACTGAAGTGCCCACCCATTCCCTGAGCACCACCGCTGTGCCAGGCAGTGTGCCTGGTGCTGGGGAGAGAGCCAGGCTAGGGCTTGCCTCCCAGGACAGAGGGCAGACATGGAGCCGCCACTCCAGAAGCATGGAGCAAGACAGCATGACCTCTCATAGGGGATCAGGAGCTGTCCAGAGGGGAGGTGAGCTGAGGGGCGATGTGGGAAGATGACTTTGCTCGACGAGGATGGCAATGACTCTGGACCTGGCTTCTCCCCCTGCCCATCCTCACCTGCCCAGTTCATCCATCCCCAAAGGCTGCCAAGTGCCTCACAAAAGGCCTTCAATCCCGGGACCCCAATAACTATACCCTAGTGACAGTCCCCTCAGGATAGACAGGGAGCTTCAGGGCCATCTCCTCGTCTTTGTCCAGACCTCACTTGCCCTGGGGATGTCCTGGATGGGAAAGTCCCAGCTTGGCCTTCCTCTCTGAAGTCCGACATCTCTCAAAATTGAGAAGCGCCCCCCCCCATGTTCCGCTCGAACCCTTCTTGTGTCCTCTATTCTGAAGACAAGTGGCTCGAGGAAGGCCCTTTGCCAATACTGCCGCAGAGGTGTTGGTTGGGTGCCTGCCTTCAGCTCAGGTCATGATCCCGGAGACCTGGGATTGAGTCCCGCATCGGGCTCCCTGCTCAACAGGAAGCCTGCTTCCTCATCTCTCACTCCCCCTGCTTGTGTTCCCTCTCTGGCTGTGTTTCTCTCTGTCAAATAAATAAAATCTTTAAAAAAAAAAAAAAGTGTTGACAATCTGTCCCACGGGGTGGGCGGGGTGGGGGGGAGATCCATTCCATTAGTGAGTTGGGTTCTTTACCAAAACCCTCCTTCAGGCAGAGACTCCCTAACTGTCCTTATTTTTCCCTCAAAAGCCCTAATGTATATCTTCCCCTTGGGAGCCGCTCTGCCCTTCACACACCCAGGTGAAAGCCCCACTCATGGGTGGCTCCCTAACTCCCCAGATGGCCTTTTAGCACAGAAGTCCTGCAGAGGGCCCCCACCGCAGGTGGTCCCTTGCATTTGGGCCTCAAGGTAGTCCAGCCAGCCCAAGAAAATAACTGCTTGGACTCCATGTGACCTGGTTTTCTAAGGCAGAGTGGGAAACCGCAAGCTACCCTCCGCTGCACCATCGGACTTCTAAAGGCCGCAGAGGAGATTCAGGTTAGACACCAGAAAGGACTTCCTCTGGGTCAGCGAGGAGGCACGGTGTCCCGGGTCCCCGGCCTCCCTGCGGTCACCAGGAGGGGGCGCCCCAGGCCAGCCCACGACCCTCGCTGGCTGAGGACTCGGCGCTGTAGCCAAGAACCAGCAGGGGTCCCGCGCGCCCTGGGAGCGCTGGGGGACGGGGCTGCAAGACAGCTCCTGGAGGAGACCGGCCACCTGGGGGTGGGGTCGGGGGGGGGGGTGGGTTAGAACGACACACATCCCCGCGCCCGCCGGGACGCGGGAAAAGGAGTGGCATCGGGTTCTGCCTAGTCATCGCCTGCGAGGACGCGTCATCCCTGATGTCAGGCCTTCGAGGGGCTTCGTTCCAGCTCCCCGGGCTCCGGAAAAGGGCGTCGCGGGGCGCAGACGTTGCACAACCTCCGAAAAGGCGCGCGAGAAGGGCCGGGCACCCCAGGGTTCCGGACCCCCGTGGGATCGGGCTCCACGCAGCAGCCCGGAGAAACCCACAGCCTTGGCCTAGCGTCCTTCTTTCTGGCTCTAAGTGGTCTTTCATGCTCTCCTGGGCGCTGTATCATAAAAAAGGAGCCTCTTGAAACCACACGTGCTTTGAAATGAATTCAGGTCCCGGGTCCCAGGAGGGGTGGCCGGGGAGAGGGGTGGACTCCTTCAGTTCCAGCGGAGTCGCTGCCCTTCTGCCCAGCCCTGCTCGGGCCCTCCGACGACCCTGTAAGGTTCTTCTTTTGAAAGCTCGCCGGTCCTTGTGCTCTGAGTGGTTGGAGTTCGGTCCCTTATGAGAAATCTGCTTTTGAGGGTGGACATATTCAAACCCAGATGTTGTCCTTGCAGAACAAAAAGCTCTCTCTATATTCCCCTTATGAAGAAGGAAGTTCTCTTTGAAGGAATAACATCTATTGAGAAGAGGATTTTTTTTTTCTCCCTCCCAGCCAAGAAGCTGCTACTCTTAATGTTTTAAAACCGATTTGATAGCCTCTCCTAACCCACTTCAGATGCTGGGACGCCAGGGACAAAGTGAATGTCACCTGCTGGTGGATTCAATAGATCGGGTGTGGCTTCACTAAGAAGAGAATGTTGGGTTGTGTGTGTGTGTTGTTGTTGTTGCTTTTAATGTGTTATTTAGTTAGGTAGATTTAACTCAAGACATCATTCTAACGGGACAAGGGTCACATGAAATACAGATTGTCAAAAAACTCTCAATTGTACACTTGCTGATTCAAAAATGCTTAAGTAACTCTTCAGAGAAGAAGGATGCATTAAATATACATCTCGATTCTAAGACAGTGCCAATTTCAGTAATATTCACTTTTAAGTATACCTTAGACTAGGGGAACTATGGATTGCATATTTGTTGACTACAAGATGTGTATATAGTGCCAAGGAGGACTTTTTATCAGTAGGATCCAGTGTTTTTGTTGAGACTGTCTGAGGGCCCAAAGCAGGATCCTCTTCTCAGCTGATTTGCACCTGCTCCTGACAGAGAGTGGGTTCTCGGTTCTGTCCTGGAGCCAGGCACAGAGATACTTCTGCTCCTTCCTCCATGCCTGCCTGGATCTTCTTCTAAGGCCAGTGTCCCCAGTTCTTCCTGGTCCTTTGCCTTCCCCAGACTGGACTCTAGCCTTTCCCCATCTTCTCAAAAGTGGGGCAAACAGAATTGAATCCAACCCTCCAGGGATCACCTCCCTTATCCTCAACCTTATACCTCTATAGATGCAACCTGACATCACATTAGTTTGGGTCAGCCATTTAACATGGGATTATATTGAACCTTTAGCCAAAACCTTTTTCATGAAAATTCTTTTCACTTTACATCTGTCCCTATTCCATTTTACTACAGGGGAGTTAGTCAATCCTGTCATCTGTTTTCAATGCTTTTGAACCCTGGTTTGATCATTTAGAATACCAGCCACTGTGTCTAGTCTTAGGTCTTCGGCAAAATGAATACATGTGCCTCTTGTTCCTTTACTCTACCTGCTGATAGACGTGTTGCATGGGGATCTTGACCCAGCCAGTGTCTCTGGGACCTCAGTTTCCCTGTTGATAACAGACAGGAGTGAAGTGAAGAGCTCTATTAACAATGTGACTCAGACACTATGTTAACATCATGACATTTAATTTCTCAAATCCATTCTCTGATGGAGGAATTCTCCTCCTCCTCATTCTGCAGATGAGGAAAACCCAGACTTGTGAATTCAAACCCAGTTCTCTCTGACACCCGGTCTGTGCTTTCAGCCACAACTTCAGCCGCCGGCCAGTTTCAGTATGGCCTGGAATTGGGCCCACTAAGAGTCAGCTTCTTGCAAGCTGCTAAACGGCATCCCTTGGGCACCCCTCACAGACCCCCAAGTCCCACACCTGGATCAGAAGCTGTGGAGAGTGAAGAATTCACAGAAGCTTTGGAAAGAACTCCAGATGCCTCAGCCATGATGGTTGTGTGCACATGCATGCATGTGTGTGTGTGTGTGTGTGTGTGTGTGTGTGAACAGATGATCAGCGACAGATAGTGATCACAGAAAAATGGACCCATTCCCCTTTCCCATGTCCGGTTCTTCTTCAGAGCAAGGCAGATTAAAAGCTTCAAGGGCGACTGAAGGGAAGGCGTTGGCCAGTTCTGAGGAACCGCAGACTTGGCGTCAGAACTTCAGGTTGTATTTGGTGCATAAAGGAAGCCATGCTTCTTACACACCTGAGTGCGCAGTCTGGGAGTCAGACCCAGCTCGCCCCCACCCCGGGTGCAGATGATGTCCACTCACTCAGAACTCCCAACGGCCCTGTGAAGAAGCCACTATTTTCAGAGATCTGTCTGGGGTGAAGGCAATAAAGTTTTATCAACAAGGAAGAGGCCCTTCCCAGATCCTGCCAGGGAAGTGCTTGCTTAGCTTTCCATTTGTAAGTGTTGTTTTTTTAAGATTTTATGGGGCGCCTGGGTGGTTCAGTCATTAAACATCTGCCTTCAGCTCAAGTCATGATCCCGGGGTCCTCAGATGGAGCCCCACATTGGGCTCCCACCTCTGCAAGAAGCCCGCTTCTCCCTCTCCCACTTCCCCTCCCCCCGCTTGTGTTCCCTCTCTCACTGTGTCTCTCTTTGTCAAATAAGTAAATAAAATCTTTTAAAAAAATACAGTAAAGATTTTATTTGTTTATTTGACAGAGAGAGGGATCATAAACGGGGGGGGGGGGGCAGCAGGGGAGTGGCAGGCAGAGGGAGAGAGAGAAGCAGGCTCCTGGTTGAGCAGGGAGCCCATCATGGGGCTCGATTCCAGGACTCTGAGATCATGACCTGAGCTGAAGGCAGATCTTAACCGACTGAGCCACCCAGGAGCCCCCAAACATTCTTAAAAAAAAAAAAAAAATAGATGGTGATATACAATCAGGACTTTTTTTTTTTTTAAGATGTTATCTTTAAGTAATCTCTACACCCAACATAGGGCTTAAACCCACAGCGCCGAGACCAGGAGTGCCACACTCTACTGACTGAGCCAGCCCGCTATCCCAGTCAGGACAACTTTTAAGTGAAAATATTCCTGCAAATTCTGCATATCAACACACTGCTTACATGCGATCGTGGCTTCCACACACGGATAAGCGCTGTTGGGAGCATCAGGTGTCTACCAGGATGGCTAGATTGGGTCCTTACCTTACACCTATGCCAAAATCATGTTCCAATAGATTTTTAAGCTATATACATAGGGGCACTTGGGTGGCTCAGTCATGAAGTGTCTGCCTTTGGCTCAGGTCATGATCACGGAGTCCTGGAATCGAGCCCCGCATGGGGCTCCCTGCTCAGCAGGAAGCCTGCTTCTCCCTCTCACTCCTCCCTGCTTGTGTTCCCTCTCTCACTGTGTCTCTCTGTCAAATAAATAATAAAACCTTAAAAAAAACTATATACATAAAAAAAGTGAAACCACAGGGTTGCCTGAGTGGCTCTGTCAGTTAAGCATCTGACTTCAGCTCAGGTCATAATCACAGGGTCCTGGGATGGAGCCTATTAGACTCCCTGGTCAGCAGGGGGTCTCTTTGTCTCTTTCCCTCTGCTCTCTCTCCTTCAAATAAATAAGATCTTTTTTTAAAAAAAAAGGAAACATAAATGTGTCAGGGAATAAAATGGGAGAATTTGTGTCATAATCTTAGAGTGGAGAAAGCCTTCCTAAGTATCACAGAAATCCCCCAAACCATAATACAAAATAATCTGTCTGTGTACATTAAATTGAAAGTTTTCCTCCCTGGGTAAAGAAAAAAAAAAACCTCATATACAAAGTCAAATAATAATCAACTCATAGGAAAAGAAAATATGTGAAATACAAAGAGTTAACATCCCTTATATTTATAGAGCTCCTACAAATCATTAAGGGATAAAAGACCACCAATCCAGTAGAAAAACAGGCATAGGTTGTTAAACAACTGGCCACCAAGAAAAAAATGCAAATTGGGGGCACCTGGGTGGCACAGTGGGTTAACCATCCAACTCTTATTTTCGGCTCAGGTCATCTTGGAGTGGGGTGGGCCCCTAATCTCGTAGGACTGACGTCCTTATTCAAAGAGGAAATTTGGACACACACACACACACACACACACACACACACACACGGAGCATGCTCCCCGATCAAGGTGGAGAAAGGGTGATGCTTTTACAAGCTAAACCGCCAGAAGGGATATTTACCTTCTCATCTCTTGGAATGAACCAATCCTGCCTGCACCTTGATCTTGGACTTCCCAGCCTCCAGAAGTGTGAAATGATCCATTGCTGTTGTTTAGCCGCCCAGTGTACAGGACTTGGTTATGACGCCCTTTGACCCAACGAGGCGAATTTACCGTGCTGTGTATTTGCACAGTTGCCGAGGGCTGGGTAGAAGGGGTCTACGCTGCAGGTACTGTTTGCCAATAGCTAAAGATTAGAAACGCCCAAACGTCCACGAGTCAAAAACAGCCTACACAAATTATGATGCACACTTACGACGTAATCTTTTTCACTAATGAGGCAGCACAACACGCAGTGATAGGAATTATCACAAAGGTTTATGATGAAGGGAGCAAAGCAACGTACAGCTGCGTGCAGCGAGAGCCTTGTTTGGACAGAAAGGAGGAGAAACCTGGCAGGTTGGACAGTATGTATGCAAATACTCCCTTGTAGATGCACAGATTCTGTCTAGAAAGATATACAAGAAACTGCCAACTTGAGTTGTTCTCGGTGAACAGAACCCCCTTTACGAACCAAGGAGAAGAGGCTTTGTTTCTACTAGAAACACACCTGTACCTTTGAACCTTTTACATTGTTTACGTATCACCTGTTCAAAAAAAAAAAACTTAGGTGGGTGTCAAAATGGCTCTACTTCAAAAACCCACACTAAAAAGAGAAAATATAGCCATGTTAGCTTTTCATCTTTTGGAAATAACAGCTCTTCATCCCTGAAATGGGTTATTTGAGGAGATTGTATCTCCTCTCTTATCTCTTCTTTTAGAATCAAAGCACAAAATTTGTTTTTAAAATAACTAAATAAATCACAGAAATGAAGCACAGAATGTAAGAATTTCAATCTCACATGTAGTGAAATCAAAGTATCTTTTTTTTTAAATTCACAACGTGTAAATTTCAATCTATAATAATAATTTCAGCATACATTCAGTCCTCAAACCAAGCCTGACAAATGTTTAATTCATTCGTCTGTAAGTCTTACTTTTCCTTGTAAAATTAATTTAAATTCTGTTAAACAGTGGCCATCACTTACTAAATAGGAAAGGGTCAAAAGTCACCTATAAAAAATAAGGAACTTTATGGATAGAAATTTCTTCATACAATCTTTAGAATCAGACCGATGTAAAATAAATTTCCTCTGTACCTTCTTTATCTTGCAAAAAAAGTTGAGATTATTTTTTGTAATTCAAAAAGTGTTTGCAAGGTCATTTATGCTGTGAAACCAGTTTGAGTGTTCAAACATGTTGAGAAATGAAACCTAGGCTCACTGTGTATGGCTGTACACAACTCCGGGGGGGGGGGCATTTAGATCATAATCCGAATTGAGCAGTGCACCACCTATGCAGCTGTACCTCTATCCATCCCATGCCCTACTGAAAATGCTGTGGAGCCACGGAAGGTTTTGAGGAGGGGAGGGGCGGGTGTCAGAGCTGGGGCCACCTGGATTGTGCAGCCAGACTCTCCAGCACACAGCCTTCTATCTCTCTAGGTTGACCACCCTTTTGGAGGCTCTGGTCTAAGTCTTCTGTGAGTCTTACAACTTTGGTTTTCCAAAGGCTGCAGGGGTGGGGGTCTGGGGGCATGACCATCTGCTGGGCCTGCAATCACTTCCTTAGCCTATACAACTCAAAGCCCTCTGTACACACTTGGCAGCTGAGAAGAAAGGCCAGAAGAAGGGACCCTACCATGCCCCTAATCTTTACTCCTACTCTCATGGAGGCAGAGGTGGTAAGCACAAGGCTCGAGGAGGAGGGGGCTGAACTTTAAGTGACATTCAGGACATGTGGCCTCCAGGACCAGCTCTCCATCACCTTTCTGTGTGACCTTAGCAAATCTTTAAGCCTCTCTGGGCCTCTACCTCCCTCTCTGCGAAATGAAGAGGATTACTGCCATTCTTTTCTCTGCCTCCTGGGAAAACAAACAAGAGGGTAGAAAGACAAGTAGGGATGTTTTCACAGGAAATGCATACAAATTCAGGCATTCCAATTATTATCATGAAACGTCAAGATTTAGTGAACTGAACCAGAGGGCCTACTGAGCAACTATAAAACCCCAAACAAATCTTGTGACTTCGTTGGGCCTTACCATTTGCCATACAGCAGATGGTGAACTAGATCAGCAGTTTTCTGGCCTTTTCACCACTAAGAGTCTGTTTTATTATTTCCAAACATCCCCCACAGAGCTCATATTTTGTTAGACTTTATCCTCTATGCTGTATTTAGGTGATTATTACCTACTGAATAATTATTGTTACCAATATAAAGGATATTTTCCATTGTGAGTGATAGAAGTTATGTGCTTACAGAGCCAAAAGGCTTAGAGCTAGGAATAGCTTCAGGCAAGGCTTGATCTGGCTGCTGTTACCAAGGACCTATGTTCTTTCAGCCTCTTGGCTGGGCCTCCTATAATGTGTCACAAGGTGGCTTCCAGGAGCTCCTGGTGCGACTTCCTTTACTCATTTGTGATTGGCAAAAATCAGAGAGCTTGCTTCCCAGCTGGCTCAAAGAAAAGACCCAGAATTGAGACTGATTAACCCTGATTGGCCTGATTTGGGTCATGTGCCTTTTCCGGACCAGTTACTAGAGCCTGGAGGAGGAGCCACTCTGACTTGCTTAAGCCAGTGAGGCCCTGCTTTGGAATGGGGTCATTTCTGGTCAGATCACAGGGCTGGGAAATTCCCAGTACGGCCAGGAGGGGGAATTGGGCAAGGGCGCCTCAGAGACACCAGCGAGCTTCCTGCCCCGTGTTTATCAGCCAGTGATATCTCAAACTGCCCATCACCTCTTCTGACCCGCATATGAGCTGCACACAAGTGACCTCTGGGATCTTGTGAGCTGGTGGAGAAGACCAGTCTGTGGGTGGGCACGTGAACCCTGTGAGCTGATGTGAGCACGGCTAGCAGCAGACTCCTGCCTGACTCTGGGGTTAGACCTGGCCGAGATGGAACTTCATCCTCTCCAGCTTCCAGTTCTCTACTCCCATCTGAACCTTCACAGGGGGCTCAGTTGGAGAGGTCTATGACTACCCTTTTCAGAAGGGCCATTTATGAGTTGCCCTTGGCAGAGGGTATAACACAGATGGCCAGAGCAAAACAGCCGGCACCACTTGGGCTCACTCGCACATCAACTCACCATGCATTTGCCGACATCGGTGCAACCAAATCCCGTCCTGGGGAGCCACGGTCAGGTGGGGAGCCAGCGGGTCCCAGACCATCACAGATAAGTGTGGGAACATAGTGTGGGGGGCGACGGGGGTCCAGGGCGGAAGGCATGAGTGCCCCAGCCCTAACTCTCCAGGCCCTAGGGAAGCCTAGGGACCCCTGTTGCAGCGCCCAGGATATCACCAAAGTTGTGCTCCCCAGTGGAGAGGAGGAAGCGTTCAACCCAAAACTGGGGACCTGATTCCTGTGCACACCCTTAAGGCTTTCCAGAATTCTCTCCGAGCCCTTCAGTGCTGTAGCTTTGGAGCAGGAGCAGTGAGGCCAAAGGGCATCCTGCCCCTGCACCCACCCCCTTTAACAGACACTTGAGATGGGACCTTTCCTCTAGGTTAGGATTGCCCTGATCTAGTCCCTAAGTGAGTCAGCAGGACTTCCAAGCACTTGCATGGGTCAGAACCTCAGGGCTGCAGCAATGGGGCCACAGACGCCAGGATGGAGAAAGCCCAGCCAGCCCCATTCTCAGCTGTGCCCAAATTCGCTTGCGGTGTGGCCAGGGGCAAGTCCCTTTCCCTGTCCATCTCGCCATCTATTCCAGGCTCACAGAGTTTCTCTGGGGCTTCCCAGTCTAACCATGCAGAACGTGAGCAGGGTTCAAGGTTCAGAAGAGAAGGAGCAGGGGGAGCTGGGTAGAGGGAGAGTGGGGGTGGGTGGGATCTAGGAAGGAGGGGAGGCAGGAGGGCCATCTGGCCAGGGCCCCATAGACAAAATGTCCCCAAGTGTAGACTTGGGACACTATCTCCAAATGGAAATACACTCAGTCACAGTATATATGCACACCCATGGAAATGAACAAAGACATCGGTTCCCTTGCCAAAATACACTGCCTCTAAGGCCCATGGAGTCCTGTACGTATACACAGATTTTTTTTTTATATCAACTTTTTACTTTTAGAGTTCATGTTAGATTTACAGAAGAGTTGCAAAAAGATGGTACAGAGTTCCCATAAACCCCTCACCCCATTTCAGTTTCTCTAATGTTGTCATCTGTCATCTCACACCACAGTAGCACATTTGTGAAAGCTAAAACAACACAACATTGGTATATCTCCACTGCTAAGGTCCAGACCTTCTGTGGACTTAACCAGCTTTTCCATTAACGCTCGCTGTGCTCCAGAAACCAACCCCAGGGAACACACCACTTCCACTTGGCACGCTTACCGGCATCCTCTAGGCTGTGACTGTTCCTGTCTTTCCATGCTTTTCATTTTTTTTTTTGGAAGATTGATTTATTTATGGGGGGGAGGGGCAGAGGGAGAGGGAGAGAATCTCCTGCAGACTCCTCGTTCAGCACAGAGCCCGGCATCCTGAGATCACAACCTGAGCCAAAATCCAGTCGAATGCTTACCTGACTGAACCAGCCATGCGCCCCTCCGTGCTTTTTAGAACACTTTCGGTCTTGAGGAGTCCTAGTCCAGTGCTTTGTAAAATGTCTTTCCGTTGGTGCTCGTCTGAGGCATTCTCTGGGGTCATGGGTTTGGGGGACGAAAATCATAGAAGGGATGTGCCCTTCTCATCACACACAACAGCCCCCCGCTCACTGTTTGCCACGTAACCTTGAGCACTTGGGGCAGCTTGGTGTCTGGTAGGGCTCTCTGCCTTAGGTTTACTATTTTCGCATTTCCCACTCTATTGTTTAGAAGCGAGTCAGAAGGGCGCCTGGGTGGCTCAATGGGTTAAAGCCTCTGCTTTCAGCTCAGGTCATGATCTCAGGGTCCTGGGATTGAGGCCCACATCTGGCTCTCTGCTCAGCAGGGAGCCTGCTTCCTCCTCCCTCTCTGCCTGCTTGTGATCTCTCTCTCTGTGTCAAATAAATAAATAAAATCTTAAAAAAAAAAAAAAGCGAGTCAGAAGTCTAGTGCCAGGCTCTAGTCTGAGGCTGGCTCAGAGGGAAGGGGTTGGCTAATGGAGCTCCAGCTCCTGGAAAGGAGAATCTACCCTGGAATTCTTCAGTAAGGAAGATTCATCTCTTCTTTCCCAGTTAGCTATCTACTCAATAACTTATTTCTACTAGCGTGGACTCGTGGATATATATTTTATACTTTGGGTTATAATCTAATACTATAATTTCTTTTATTGCTCTAATGGTTGCCGCTGTGGTCACTGGAATGATTTAGCTCCTGGGTCCCTGGTACACACCTCATCCTTTTGTGTTTTGAGCGCTTTCCAGCTTTCCAACTCTGATGCCACCTGATGCTTCCGGGTCACCTTCTCCTTGCCCCTGCCTTAGTCATTACTCCAAGGAAATAATATATTTTTAAAACCAGTCCTTCAATTACTATCTTGTCAGTAGTCCACTGCACTTGAATACATGATGAAAAAAATTATTTTGTTCAATTACTGTTTAAAACCTACCTCAATTTTTTATTT